>CM062297.1:837312156-837559214 GCA_031216915.1 Pictodentalium vernedei | reverse complement strand
ATATTGGGCTGACGGCACAGGAGCGTCAAGAATTATGCACAGAACTCGGAGTTGTTTGACAAAATTTCAATCCAAGCATACCAATATGCAAATGAGCGAAGTGACCCAACCTTTCAAACTGATAAAACGTTACTCATTTTATCACTGTAGCGAATCATTTTCGCACAAAACCTTGTTCGTGAAGCTGTATCAGATGTCTGGGTGATAGCATCATTATATTAAATAAATATATCCAGCAAAACGCAAAGAAGTTAAAAAATTTATAGTAATTTATATATTTTTTATACTTACCAATGACCCAGACTTAGCTGGTGCTAACTCCACAAAAACCAGGGCCAAACACAAATTTTGCCCCCCAATCCCCAAAATTTGCATCCAAAACAAAAAGAAATCATGTCCTAAAGGACCTCCATAGTACGACTCTACTGCGCATGCGCAGTGACGCAGTCGTCCCGAAATTGGCGCCAAATATCATTCTTACTGGCAGTGCCTGGTCAGCGCTATGTACTCAGCGGGGAGGCAAGAGTTCCCAACTCAGGGAGGGCCATCCCCGTCTGGGTCATTGGTAAGTATAAAAAATATATAAATTACTATAAATTTTTTAACATTTTTATACTGTACCAATGACCCAGACTTAGCTGAATAGTAAACAGGCTGGAGGGCCTAGGACATAGAGGAAAATCCAATAAGCTCAATTATAAAATAAAGAGATAACCCCTTAAGGAGAAAAGGAGTATTAGGCTTTACATGTATCTTTCTTATTTAATATTTAAATTAGAAAGATACACTACCCTTAATAATTGAGCACAATAACATTCATGTTCTCTATTAATATCCAGTATAACCTTTATACTAATTATTATTAAAACAAGCCAATAAATAAAGTAGTCCAGAGAATTGAGACTCTTTATAATCATTTAAAAGTGTCCGAGTATTGTATATTAAAGCCCGTTTGACACTTGACATATACAAATGCTTCACACCGAGCTACACTTTAAAAATAAGACATGAATGAAATTAAACATTAATATTACACTTTAAAACCATCCCGGAAGCGACTCAGAAATACTGTCTTGGAGGAGGCATTCCCTTGCTTTTCACTATAAAGCAGGTGACCTAAGGGAACACCCGCCCCCCCCCTTCCCCTTGCCCTGGGTCAAATAGCCCAGAGCGAAGAGGGCAGCCGGACGGAGTCACTGCCGGAACAGAAAGCCTGCATAACTATAGTTGCAACTGTTTAGTGGACGACATTCTGAGCAACAGATAACGGACCTAAACAATGCAGGTCTCCAGAAATGGACTCAATATTTCTGAGATAAAAATTAGTAAATGTGGATGGCTGAGACCAATAAGCAGCCTTCATTAAATCTGTAATAGCAACACTATTAGCATAAGCCCAGGAAGTAGAAAGAGCTCTTACTTCATGAGCAGAAATCTTAAGCACAGACTGCTGAGAAGAAGATAAATCTTCATACGCAGTACGGATAGTTAACTGAATCCATCTAGCAATAGAATGGACTGAAATGTCCTTTCTATTAGGCATCAAAGACAGAAAGAAACGTTTCCGTCCCTTTCTGATGAACTGAGATCTCTGTTTATAGATACGTAGTGCTCTAACAGGACAGAGTAAAGGCCTACGCCCGTCTGAAGACGGAAGAGCCTTAATAACAATAGGTTCCGGATATTTATTAGGAGCCTGATTCTTAGCTAAAAAACCGACGTTAGTAGTGAAGGTGATAGTGTTCCCAACACTACGATAATGAGAATCATCCACCGATAGTGCATGAAGCTCACTGACTCTTCTGGCAGAAGAGAAAGCTAAGAGAAAAGCTGTCTTATAAGATAAGAATTTGAAATCTACTGTCCCAAGAGGTTCAAATGGCTTTTCCTTCAATTTAAGGAGAACCCAAGCTAAATTCCACTTAGGAATTAATCTAAGAGTTCTGGGTCTATTTATCGAAAAGTTTCTAACCAATTTCGATAAAGAGACATTAGATCCAATTTGTAAACTATCATGATGTGCATAGGTATCAGATAACATAGATCTATAACCCTTTATAGTAACCGGTTGCAGTTTGATTTCGTCAAACAAGTATACTAGAAAGTTAGCAATGTCTGGTATAGAGGGATCAAATATATCAACAGAATGATCCCTACACCAACGACGGAAAACCTTCCACTTAGCCGCATAGTTTAGCGAAGAGGAGGTCCTCCTACAGTTAGAAATCGCGTCCACTGCTCGTCCTGTAAAGTGCTTGCCATGCAAGAAGGACCGCACAACGGAAAAACGTGAAGGTTGAGACCTTGCGGGTTGTGATGCAGTTGGCGCGATTTCCCCTGCCAAAGAAGATCCTCTCGTGGAGGGAGCTTCCGCGGTAGGTCCCACAACAGACACCTGAGTAGATTTATCCACGGTCTCTGTGGCGACAGAGATGCTACCAACAGAATCTTGCATTGAGATTGTTTTATCTTTAGCAATACTTGTTGAATTAACGGCGCTGGAGGATACGCATATCCTATCATTCCGTCCCAAGGGATCGATAGAGCGTCTACAGCAAATGCTCTTGGATCCGGACACGGGGACACATACGTCTGCAACTGATTGTTGAGATGTGTCGCAAATAAGTCTATCATTGGCCGTTCCCATTGGTAGCAAATCTGATTGAATACTTGTTTGTTGAGAGTCCACTCCGACGGCAACAAGCGACCCTTTCGAGAAAGGGAGTCTGCTAGCACATTCAGACGACCCGGTATGTGACGGACCGAAAGAAGAACGTGATGTTCCAACGCAAACAGAAGGATTCTTTCCGTTAGATTGAACAACGGAACTGAATGAGTGCCTCCCTGATTCCGTATATACGCCACTACTGTCGTATTGTCGGATAGGATTTGGACATGAGCATCGTGAATAATGTCCATCCAGTGACGTAACGCAAGCCAAATTGACATCATTTCCTTGATGTTTATGTGCTTGCACAGGAATTGCGGATCCCAAAGACCCTGGCATCTCGAATCCGTTGGGATTAATGATGCACCCCAACCTGTTTGACTGGCATCCGTCATAATGGTAAAACTCGGATCCGGCAACTGCAGCGGAACTCCTTGAGTTAACCACTGAATGTTTGCCCAAGTCTGAATCTCTTGTTTCACTTGATCTGACAAGAGAACGTCTACATCGAGCGAATGAATTTTCACACTCCAATTCTGAGTCAAGAAAATTTGAAGAGGCCGTGTGCGTAGCCGTCCCATCGGAATGAGATCCGCAGCGGCTCCGCACAGACCTATCAGTCTCATAAATTCTCTCGCTGTGACTTTGTCTGTATTTAGACAATAGCGAGCGTAACAACTGACTAATTTCGCTCTGGTTAACGGCAGACGAACGAGATTGTTGTGCGTCTCGAAGCTCATTCCCAGATGAGTGAATGACTTGGACGGCACCAGATCCGACTTCTCCTCGTTTACTATGAAACCGAGACGTCGGAGCAATAGAAGAAGATTCTGAACATCGTTCTGAAGCGTTAACTCGTTGCCGTACCTCTGAAGAATGTCGTCCAGGTAGGCCGACGTTACCGCAGACGAATGAGCTCGGAAGTAAATCATTACCGAGTTCATTACTCGAGTGAAAGCCCAGGGTGCTAGATTCAATCCGAAGCACATGGCCCGGAACTGATACACCACTCCTAGGACTGCGAAGCGTAGATACTTTCGGAATGTCGGATGTACCATGACGTGAAAGTACGCATCTTTGAGATCTATGCTCGTTGCATAATCGTTCACCCGAATACTCGCTCTGACCGATCGAATCGTCTCCATATAAAACTTCGGAGCGATGATCAGCTTGTTTATCCAGCTCAAATCTATGACTGGACGGAACGAGCCGTCTGGTTTCGGAACCAGAAACAGATGGCTGTAGAATCCCAGCGATTCCTGGTTTTCTACGACCTCTACCGCGTTCTTCATTAAAAGAGACTGCACCTCTGATAGCAGAGCGTCTCTTTTCTGAGGGTTTGACGGAAGATGAGTCCACTTTGGACTTCGAGTTAATGGAGGCTTTCGTTTGAAGGATATCTTTAGACCTTCCGAAGTCACTCCTCTCACCCAAGGGTCGTCCGTAATCGACGCCCACTCTTGAGAAAAACTCGACAACCTTCCGCCAACCGGAACGCGATAGAGGTTTGAGCCATCACCTCCTGGATCTGCGAGGCCTGCGGTAGGAGAAACCACGTCTTCCACGACCCGCACCTCGCCTCGTCGACCTCGGGGCGTCCGACCGATTGTCCCGGCCTGAAGGACGTCCCGAACGAGAGTCGCTATCCTGACGGTCTCTCGAATAAGAGCTAGAGGACGCACCGGAACCTCTATAGGAACCTCTCTTGGGCGGATAAGACCCAGAAGTGCCCGCCTTATTCGTGTCTGCTGAATCCGACCTTTTAGGAGCGGATCTAAACAACAGAGAATCACTAGCTTTCTTTTTAATATTATCATAAATAGCGGAAAGCTTGCCGTCAAAGAGAAGATCTCCTGAGACCGAAGCGACTCTAAGAGAGTTCTTCACCTTAGAATCCACTAGTGTGGATGTAGACAGGGCTGCGTCACGTCTAACCAACTCCAGATTAGCCACTGAAAGGGCGGAGTTACACGTGGAATAAGCTACTGCCCTTGAAAGAAGTCTTAAGGAGGATTGTATATCCTGAAACTCTTCCCCTTGAAGACGCAGTGATAACGCCTTCGTAAGGTGATCTGCGTAAGATAAGGCATCTAAATTGGCTCTGTTAGACGCAATAGCTGTTTCCAACACTGCGGTTGGAATAGAAGCTGACGACGGTAATGATAGCTCTAAGTCTTCCGCCTCGTCGTCCATACGCAGAGGAACTCTCGGTATACCCTGACCTGCCGTGTCGAATTTATTCCTTGCATTAATGAAAGGCAGGTTGAGAGTATTTGCGGACAAGAAGCCTGCTTTCCCTGTCCTGGAAGCAAGTTTAAAAATAGCGTCGTTCAATAATTCAAATGTTCTTGCAACATTATTGGACTGCGACGGAAACTCGGGAGCGATGTCCCTGAACCGCTCGAAAAAATCAGAGTCCAATGACGCTATAATTCTCCTGTCCGGAAGCGCAGCAGTCTGGCCCGACGGAACAACTTGAGGAAGAAAGTGCCGGATGAAGTCTACGGCAGCTTTGTGTTGTTCCGAAAGGGATAGCTCCAATTCATCCGTATCCCTTTCACCATCCGGTCGGACCTCCCGATGTTCCCGGTCGTCCGCCCCCGATGCTTCGGCGGAGCGTACCGACCCAGCGCCGTCGGATAATTCTCGATCCGACACCGTTTCTGTCGGCTGCTGGGATGCTGCGATAAGCTGTGCTATCTGCACTAGAATGTCCGACGTCGAGACCTGCGGAGGAGCGGTCTTTCGCTGCTTTGCCGAGGGCAGCTCCGCATCGGATGGCTCCCGCATACTTTTCCTATGCGAACGTCCGGAGTCCATCGGTCTCGAGTCCCTGGCTGCCGGATGGTGTGACCTGGTCGCCGAATAATCCTTCCTCGGCGAAGCTGGCAAGATATCGGAGGTCACGCAGCCAAGGTGCGGTCGTGTGCGCCGGCGAGAAGAGGAAGCCTTAACAGTCTCTGCGGACTGCTTATACAACGGAGCGTCCCGAGCGACGGACGTATGCTCCGCTAAAGACACATTTTGTACCACAACATCTGGTCCCAGATGTTGTTGTACGAGAGAGGGGCCTCTCTCGCTCGCGGCCCGGCTGGACCTGGACGAGCTAGGAACCGGACTAAAAGGCTTCCTCCGTTCTCGTTCACTATCCGCCGTCACTGGGTGTGCATCTATTATTTTTATAGTGCTCGCATCACCCAAAATTTCCTCTTGGACCGCATCGGACGAACCCGGCTGCCGAACCATTCGGTGAATGGACGCTACACCGGGCGAGCTAGCGGACGACATTTGTCTAATCTCCATGAGCACTTTTGCCGCTAGCTCTGTATTTAATTGTGACGACGGACGCACACTTGAAGAGGATAACATGGAAACATCACCCTGTTCTGGTTCCTCTGAAATAGAAACTGAGAGAGTAGAGTGACCTTGTGGAGAAAGAGCCGGCATCGCTCTTTCTCCAGAAACAACATATCGTGACACACGTTTCCAATGTTTCTCATCCCAATGTTCACATACAGGACAGGGATTAATGCGAGAACACTGACTACAATTTATGCAATAATCATGAAAGTCAGAGGAAGATTTCTTCCTATTACAATTTGAACAAGTTCCTTTCATTGTGAAGGAACAACAATAAGTCCTAGTTACTCGCAAAAACCCCTGACACAAAGATACATAATAACATGATCCATTAATAAATGAAAAAACAATTGCAAAACAAAATAATTTTGAAAAAATATTTTTTCAGAGAAGCCCAAGTTGCTGAAAAGTAACGTTGAGCCCCGATGGATCCGATGGCAAAGTGTGGTCAAAAATTTTAAAATTATATAAAATAATTAATGAGACACTTTCGGATAATATAAATGTATCTTATAATGAGATAAACTACCTCAAAGACAAACAGCCCCCCTCAAAAAAGGCTGTTGCCAATGAAAACAAACAGTGTAAACACAGAAGAAAACATGACTCCAGGCACTGAAAAAACTGGCCCGGAATCAGTCCTCAATTACACTCTATCTGATGCAAAACAGAGACTCCCAGGGGAGAATCTGCAGAACATCAGATGGAAGATGCAGAACACAAACGTTATACACCCATGGGTGAAAACGTAACTATGGGGAAAATAACAGAAAACATTCTGTAACCAAGCAACTCTCCCAGGGAAATTTTAGAAATGAAACTTCTCAAAAATATGCCAAAAGCATGGGAGAATTGCAAGGGGGGACTTTAGAAGGTTAGGGGAGAGGAAACACTGAATAAGCAGTGCAACAATTAGCAAGAATGACAACAAGAGGCGTTTGCCTCGAAAATAGGCAACTTAACATAATTTTAACAAAAAATTTTAAGTACAGCCCTGATTATTTTTTGCCACTTCTTTTTTCCTCTCCTCCTTCTATCCTCCTTAGAATCACATTTTCTCCAAGAATTACGTGTCTGGCATCCTTTAAACTGAGATTTACAAGCACAAAGATCAGTGAGATGTTGACTGATGAAGGGCCAAACAGAGAATGATATTTGGCGCCAATTTCGGGACGACTGCGTCACTGCGCATGCGCAGTAGAGTCGTACTATGGAGGTCCTTTAGGACATGATTTCTTTTTGTTTTGGATGCAAATTTTGGGGATTGGGGGGCAAAATTTGTGTTTGGCCCTGGTTTTTGTGGAGTTAGCACCAGCTAAGTCTGGGTCATTGGTACAGTATAAAAATATAAGAAAGGCGTATCAGCAAACAATGGCTTAGGTTGTATTTACATTTGGGAAAACCCACATGCTTTGAGTAGTCTCCCTTGATGTGCTGCCTTGTTTCTGTTTCTGTTTTAACGTAATTAAACAGCTGATTTCTCCTTGTTTTTCACTCCCGTTCCTGGAAACGTTTTGTTTTCAAATGACAACATATCAAAATATTTCTTAATTGGGTTTTTTAACCAAATTTCTTACCACTACCGGGTAAACTGTTTGGCATTTGCGGACATCCGACGTCATCGCCGTGTATAGCTTGCCTAACTTAGTGTCAACTTAAGTTTGCGCTGAATTCTGTGGCTGGGGGCAGGTTCAAAGTCTCGAAAATATCAAACCAACCCATGTACCTTTCCCACTCTTTTATATTACGCATCCCTGGGCTTATTCACTGGCCAGAAACCCTCATATCCGTTCATTTTCGGTCTTTGAAACAATACGCTTTTTTAATTTTTTAGTCCTCCATTTTTGTGCTACGTATGACGTTCATAGCAATAAAAATGCCCAACGAGGGCCAATGCGGCGGTGCCTGAGAATCAATTGACTTTTTTTGGCCTAACGGCTTTATTGTTTAACCTTATCAGTCCACGCGAATCCATTCAAGATGGGTACGCGAATCCACTTGGATTCACGCAGGACTGACTTGCGAGAATCTTTACGCAAATGGATTCGCGGATTCGCGTCGGATTTTCACCCCTGATTTGAAATCTAATATTCTTGCATCCTTGGAAATGTTTCCCACCCATGGAAAGTGACCAGTCCATAGCGGTCGTACTGTAACTCAGACATGTGGGTTTATATTGCTTGCATTGTTTTCGACCAATTTCATGTATTTCTGGATGTGGCAGATTTCGAAATTCTCCATCTGAAATTTTTTGTTTCAAAACTTAGATTGCTCTCCATAAACAGATACTCATTATTTCAGAAACGGTCTAAAATTCCACCTGGATTTCCACTAACCCTAGGTGCAAAGGCAAACATACATTAACCTCATGTCATGTACTTAATGACATAGCAATGACATACTGAATTGTTAAGTAACTTACCATGCAATGCCGATTCTCTGCTATAAACATATGTGTAGACTTTCTCATCATCATAAGATATAAATACACCCTGAAATACAAGTCACCTAAAAATTAGCATCTACTCACAGTGCAGACACAATTAATTAAGAATAGCATTTTTATCAACTCTGAATCCAACTCAATGCTTTGATTGTAAGTTTTTACATTATCTGCCGAGATATCATTGCAGACATATGAGAGAGGGGGTATAAAAATCACCCAAGTGAGCAATGTTTAATGAGCAACAGATTCTTATTCTCTGACAAATCGCAACCCGTGCTGCATTTAACTGATGCCATCAGGCTTGTTAACATCCTGTGAATAATAGGTTTAAAGGAACTTGAAAGATGGTATGAGGTGGCATATCAGTTTACAACAGGAATCACCTCTATGTATTGGAAGGTAATCAAACTGGAATTTATTATCTTAATGAAATTATTTAACTCTATGCAATTGCATGCCATGTCTAAAAGAGACTGGACATGGTAAATGTTTCCAGGAAAATAATATCACACCCCCATTCAGATGTAGTGGCAGATATTTTTGAACAGAACAATGCTATTAAGATGACTTATGCTTCACATTCAACTCAGCATTGCATCCATTAAAATTAGTTCATTTTATGATTCTAACACAAGCCTTCATAATAAGAAACATTAATTCTTCTTAAGTGTCAACATCAGAACTACAATCCTAGGCATAAATTCTCTTTTTAAAAAAAATATAATTTGATAGAATATAGTTTTAATAGACAACATTAACAACAGACTGTTCAGTCACACTGGGTTATGAGCCCAGTGGTTACAGAATTGAGCTTCAAACCGAAAAGTCGATCCCTGCCAGGGGTAGCTGCATTGTGTTCTTGAGTAAGGTACTTAATCCTGATTACCCCCTGTGAGGGCACGGTGGTGCTGCATGTCAATTGTGCACTTGTCTTCAACCAATATTAATGCTAACCCTGCTTGTATGGACTTAGTACATATAGGAGTAGGCAGTTGCTCGCCATTGCTCAGTGGTTCTCTCCAGGTACTCTGGCTTCCTCCACCCGTAAAACTGTCCGACATGAGGTGATCCTGGCTGTCGAAAGTGTCATTAAATCCCAATAAATAAATATGACCATCCTTATTCTGAAACCATTCACTTTTGCGACTAGAATTGTTTGTAAAATTAATATATAAGTTTCTATTGGCCACCAAATACATTAACTTTGCTGTAAAAAAATAATAATGAACAACGGTAATGATTAATTGATTAATGAATGTAAATAACATTGTTCCAGGTATTTTTTATACAAGACCATTTTTAACCCTTTACCTAATGGTAAGGATCTGCCATGTTACAATTTATGGGAGAGTGCCCAGAGGCACTCTCCCATAAATTGTAACAAGACAAAAAAACTTGAACAAATTTAGATGGCAAAAAGTAATTGAGCATTCTACCAGTTAACCCTTTACCTAACGTAACGGCCAAAAACGGCCAGCGCCATTCTCAAAAATCGCCAATTAATTTTCATGATTATTTAATTTTTTGTCTCAAAAATATAGGTTATGACCCCTTGTTGGAACAAGCTCAATGAGCTCATTCCAACAAGGGGTCATAACCTATGTTTTTTGAGACAAAATATGAAAAAAGTTAAAAAATTTATAGTAATTTATATATTTTTTATACTTACCAATGACCCAGACATAGCTGGTGCTAACTCTTAAAATATAGGGCCAAACACAAATTTTGCCCCCCAATCCCCAAAATTTGCATCTAAAACTAAAGAAAACATGTCCTGAAAGGCCCTCCACACCTCGCCCCCACTGCGCATGCGCAGTGTCCAGGACGTTCCGAAATTGGCGCCATTTATCATTCTAATAACCAGTGCCTGGTAAGCGCTATGTACTCAGCGGGGAGGCAAGAGTTCCCAACTCCTGGGAGGGCCATCCCCGTCTGGGTCATTGGTAAGTATAAAAAATATATAAATTACTATAAATTTTTTAACATTTTTATACTGTACCAATGACCCAGACATAGCTGAATAGTAAAAAGGCTGGAGGGCCAAGGACATAGAGCAAAATGGAATACGCTCAATAAAATAAAATAGAGTCATCCCCTGTAGGGAAAAGAAGTAATAGGCCTTACATGTATCTTTCTTATTTATGATAAATTAGAAAGATACAACACCTTCCAAAAATTGAGCTTCATACATCCATGTACTCTATTAATATCCAATAATCCTTATACTAATAATTTTTAAAGTAAGCCAATAATAAAGTAAGTCTAGAGAATAGAGACTCTTATACTCCTAAAAGTGTGTGAGAATTGCATAATCATGTCCGTTGACATATGCAATATTCAAAAGCTATACTTTAAAAACTAAGACTTGAATGAATTTTATAAACTTAAACTTCTCACTAAACAACCATCCCAATAACAGCTCAGAATTACTAACTCCGGAGGAGGTATCCCCTTGTTTTCATAGTAAAAACAGGTGACCCAAGGGAACACCCTCCCCCCCCCCCTTTTTCTTGCCCTGGGTCAAATAGCCCAGAGCGAAGAGGGCAGCCGAACGGAGACACTGCCGAAACAGACAGCCTACCTAGCTATAGTAGCAACTGTTAAGTGAATGACATTCTGAGCAGTAGATAAAAGACCTAACAATAGAGGCCTCCAGAAATGGACTCGATATTTCTGAGATAAAATTCATGAATGGATGGCTGAGCGCAATGAGCAGCCTTCAAAAATCTATAATAGCAACACTATTAATGTAAGCCCAAGAAGTAGAAGAACTCTTACTTCATGAGCCGAAATCTTAAGCACAACTGCTAAGCCAATGATATACCATAAGCAGTACGCTAGTTAATAGAATCGATTAACAATAAAATGGAGCGTAACGTCCTTCTACTAAACATCAAAGACAGAAGAAGCTTACGCCCTTGTAATAAACAGATATCTGTTTATAAATACATAAACTGTACCCGGAAAGAGTAAAGGCCTATGCCCATACGAAGACGGAAGGACCTTAAAATAATAGGTTCCGGATAATAGGAGCCTAACTCTTATGCAACAATCCAACCTAAATAGTAACGGAAGTATTGATTCCGAAACTATGAAAGTGAAAATCATCCATCGATAGTGCATGAAACTCACTGACTCTACAGTAAAAGAGAAACCAACAGAATTACTGTCTAAAAGGTCAGAATTTGAAAACTACTGTTTCCAGAGGCTCAAATGATTACTTAGCTAAATAAGAACCGAAGTTAAAATCCGTATAGGAATTTAATCTAAAGATTCTAAGTCTATTTATCAAAAAGTTACTAACTGACTTAGATAAAGAGACAAAAGACTCAATTGTAAACTATCGTAGAGTGCATAGGTATGAGGTAACATAAACCTATAACCTAAATAACAACAGGCTGCAGTAGATCTTGTGAAACAAGTATACTAAAAACTAGCAATGCGTAGTATGGAGGGATCAACCATATGAACATAATGATCCCTACACCACGACGGAAGAGCC
This sequence comes from Pictodentalium vernedei, assembly GCA_031216915.1. Taxonomy (NCBI): domain Eukaryota; kingdom Metazoa; phylum Mollusca; class Scaphopoda; order Dentaliida; family Dentaliidae; genus Pictodentalium; species Pictodentalium vernedei. The sequence continues at coordinate 837,547,238 of CM062297.1, read as the reverse complement.
TCCACTTTAGTCGCATAGAATAGCGAAGAAGAGGATCTCCTATAGTAAGAAATCGCGTCCAAAGCTCGTCCAGTACAGTGCTTACAATGCAATACGGACCACACAACGGAATACATGAAGGTTGCGACCTTGCTGGTTGTGATAAAGATGACACGATTTACCCAGTGAAAAAAGATCCTCACATAGAGGAAGATTTCACGTTAAGATCCACAGTAGACAAGAGAGTAAATTACTCATGATCTCTGTGAAGATAGAGATGCTATCAACAGAAATGTATTGTGGTTGTTTATCTTAGCAATACCTGCTAAAACAACAGCGCCGGAGGATACGCGTATCCTATCATTGCGTCCTATAGATCAATAGAGCGTTAACAGTATTAGCTCAGAGATCTGGACAAGCCAACACATACGTCTGCAATTGATTAGCAAGCTGTGTCATAATAAAACATCATTGGGCGCTCCCATAGATAGCAAATCTGATTAAATACTTGTTTGTTGAGAGTCCATTCTGACAGCAACAAGCGACCCGTAAGAGAACGGGAGTGCGATAAAACAATCAGACGACCCCGAATATGACGGACCAAAACTGAACTTGGTGTACTATAACCAACAGACGGATTCTTTCCATTAAATTGAATAACGGAAACGAAAGAGTGCCTCCCTGGTTCCGGAGATACGCCACTACTGTCGAATTAAAGGACAGGAATTTGGGCATGCATTTCTGAATAATGTTCATGCAATGACATAAAGCAAGCCTAAAAAACATTATTCCGCGGAAGTTAAACTGATAGCTAAAAGACTGCGGAACCCAAAGACCCTGGCACTTCGAATCCGTAGGGATCAGTATATATCCCAATCTGTTTGACTGGCAACCGTCATAACAGCCACACTAGGGTCCGGCAACTGCGGTGGCACTCTCTGAGTCAACCACCGAATGTTTGCCCCAGTCTGAATCTCTTGTAACAGTAGATAGACAAGAGAATGTATAAACCAAGCAATTCATGGATTGCCGGAAAGTTGCCGTCGAAGAGAAGCTCCTCCGAGAACGAAGCGACTCTGAGAGAGTTCTTAACCTACTATCCACGCGTGGATGTAGCTAGGGCTGCATCACGTCTAAACACTCCAATCAGCCACTGAAGGGCGGAGTTATACGTGAACAAAATACTGCCCTCAAAAGAAATTACATTGAGAATAATATCCCGTAAATCTTTTCTTGAAGACGTAATGATAACGCCTCAGTAAGGCGGATTACGTATAATAAAGCGTCTAAGTTAAGTCTACTATACATAATGTCGTTCCCAATATTGAAATTGGAAAAGACATAAACGGCGAAAAAGAATATATGCAGTCTTTAATCACACCGTCTAGACGCATATGAACTCTCGGTTTGCCCTGCTCTGCCAAAATAAACTATATGTAAAAAAGATAAAATGGCAGAAATGAGCAACGCGGACAAGAAACTAAACTATCATGCTTAGTAGCAGGCTTGTATATATATATATAATATATAGCGTCGAAAAATAAAACACATGTTGTAATGACAATATTGGACTGCGTCGGTAAGTCAGGGACAAAGTCCCTGTACCGATCGAAAAATCCGAGTCCAATGACGCTATAAGTCTCTTATCCAAGATCGCAGCAATGAAGTCCGAAAAATAATCACTGGAAGAAATGCCAGAAGATATGAAAGGCATCTTCCGATACTACTAAAGGGAAAACTCGAAATCTTTCGAATCCCTTTCGCCATCCTGTCGGACCCTATAAAGCGTTCGGTCGTCCGTAGCTTGATGCAACCGCGGACCGCACCGACCCAGCGCCGTCGGATAATTCCTGATTCGACCGAGAAACCGTCAATTGCTGGGATGCTGCGAAACAACTGTGCTAACTCGGATAGCACGTCCGTCACCGAGGCCTGAGGAGCAGCGGTCTTACGATGCATTGCCGCAGGAAGCTCCGAGATCGTTACCCCGTGCATACTTCCAATATGCGAGCGAACGGAGTGTATAGGCCTCGTGTCCCTTGGCTACCGGATGGCGCGACCTATTCGCTGTGGAATCACTGAATGCCGAAACTGATCGGATACTCGAGGTCACGTAGCCAATGTGCGGTCGTGTGCCCTGCTGTGAGGATGAGGAAGCATTAAAGACAGTCTCTCGGACTGTCAATATAACGGAGCGTCCCGAGCAACGGACATATGCTCCGAATGTAAAATATCTGAACCACAACATGCGGTCCCCTATGTTGTTGGCTTCCTCCGATCTGTCCTCAATCTGCCGTCACTGGGTGAGTACTAAAGTAATTAAAGTGCTCGCATCACCCAAATCTCCTTCCTAGACCGCAACGGACGAACCCGGCAGCCGAACCATTCGATGAATGTATGCTACACCGGGTGAGCTAGCGAATGTCATTCCGTAAGCGATAGACATATTCCATGAGCACTTATTGCCGCTAACTCTTCATTAACTATGACGACAGAGGCACACTTTTGAAAGACATCTCCATAACTCTTCGAACAAGAAACCAGAAATGCTTGGATAGCAAGCATAAAATAATAATATATATAGCGTCGTTCAATAATTCGAAAGTTTGTGTGACATTATTGGATTATGTCGGAACTGAGGGACGATGTCCCTGAACCGAACCAAAAATTTCTAAGTCCACCGACGCTATCAGTTTCTTATCCGGCATCGCAGCATATGTTGTTCCGAAAGGGAAAGCTTGAAATCCACCGAATCCCTTTCGGTATCCCGTCGGACCGGATGAAACTTTCGGACGTCCGTACCCGCTTCCGCGGAGCGTCCCAACCCAGCATCGTCGGATAAAATATATGCGACAGATTCAGTTGATGCTGGGATGCTGCGATAAACTGTGCTATTAAGGAAAGCACGTCCGTTCCCGAGGCCTGTGCCGTAGCGGACTTACGATGCATTGCCGCTGGAAGCTCCGTGTACGTTGACTCCCGCACACTTCCTATGCGAACGTCCGGAGTCTGCAGGCCTCGAGTCCCCGGCTACCGACCCAGCGCTGTCGGATAATTCTCGATCCGACACCGTTTCTGTCGGCTGCTGGGATGCTGCGATAAGCTGTGCTATGTGCACAAGAATGTCCGGCGTCGAGACCTGCGGAGGCGCAGTCTATCGGTGCTTCGCCGAGGGCAGCTCCGCATCAGATGGCTCCCGCATACTTCCTATGCGAACGTCCGGAGTCCATCGGTCTCGAATCCCTGGCTGCCGGATGGTGTGACCTGGTCGCCGAAGAATCCTTGATCGGCGAAGCTGGTAATATATCGGCGGTCACGCAGCCAAGGTGCGGTCGTGTGCGCTGATGAGAAGAGGAAGCCTTAGCAGTCTCAGCGGACTGCCTATACAACGGAGCGTCCCGAGCGACGGACGTATGCTCCGCTAACAACACATTTGTACCACAACATCTGGGGCCAGATGTTGTTGAACGAGAGAGGGGCCTCTCTCGCTTGCCGTCCGGATGGACCGGAACGAGCTATGAACCGGACTAAAAGGCTTCCTCCGTTCTCCCTCCGATCCGCCGTCACTGGGTGTGCATTAAGTTAATTTTATAGTGCTCGCATCACCCCAAAATTCCTTCTAGACCGCAACGGACGAACCCGGCTGCCGAACCATTCGGTGAATGGACGCTACACCGGGCGAGCTAGCGGACGTCAAAGGCCGTCGAACCTACTAGGGTCCTCTTAGGCAATTGGCGTATTACATGAGCACTTTTCCGCTAGCCCTTCATTAATTGTGACGACGGAGGCACACTGTTGGAAGACATCACAGATACATCACCCTAATCTTGATCGTCTGAAATAGAAATTGATAAAGTAGAGTGACCCTGCGGGGAAAGGACCGGAGTGTCCAAATCCCCAACAACATACCGTGACATACGCTTCCCATATTGTCATCGAAATCATACGATACAGAACAGGAGTTAATGCGAGTACACTGACCACATATAGAATGATAATAAGGTCAGAGGAAGACTTCCTCCTAAAACAATTGATCAATATCCTTTCAATGAGAAAAGAAAACAAGTCCTGGTACTCGCACTAACCCCTGGCAATCAAATACATAATAATAATATGATCCATTAATATAGAAAAAATAATTGAAATCAAAATATTTTGAAAAAGTTAAAAAATTTATAGTAATTTATATATTTTTTATACTTACCAATGACCCAGACATAGCTGGTGCTAACTCTTAAAATATAGGGCCAAACACAAATTTTGCCCCCCAATCCCCAAAATTTGCATCTAAAACTAAAGAAAACATGTCCTGAAAGGCCCTCCACACCTCGCCCCCACTGCGCATGCGCAGTGTCCAGGACGTTCCGAAATTGGCGCCATTTATCATTCTAATAACCAGTGCCTGGTAAGCGCTATGTACTCAGCGGGGAGGCAAGAGTTCCCAACTCCTGGGAGGGCCATCCCCGTCTGGGTCATTGGTAAGTATAAAAAATATATAAATTACTATAAATTTTTTAACATTTTTATACTGTACCAATGACCCAGACATAGCTGAATAGTAAAAAGGCTGGAGGGCCAAGGACATAGAGCAAAATGGAATACGCTCAATAAAATAAAATAGAGTCATCCCCTGTAGGGAAAAGAAGTAATAGGCCTTACATGTATCTTTCTTATTTATGATAAATTAGAAAGATACAACACCTTCCAAAAATTGAGCTTCATACATCCATGTACTCTATTAATATCCAATAATCCTTATACTAATAATTTTTAAAGTAAGCCAATAATAAAGTAAGTCTAGAGAATAGAGACTCTTATACTCCTAAAAGTGTGTGAGAATTGCATAATCATGTCCGTTGACATATGCAATATTCAAAAGCTATACTTTAAAAACTAAGACTTGAATGAATTTTATAAACTTAAACTTCTCACTAAACAACCATCCCAATAACAGCTCAGAATTACTAACTCCGGAGGAGGTATCCCCTTGTTTTCATAGTAAAAACAGGTGACCCAAGGGAACACCCTCCCCCCCCCCCCCCCCTTTTTCTTGCCCTGGGTCAAATAGCCCAGAGCGAAGAGGGCAGCCGAACGGAGACACTGCCGAAACAGACAGCCTACCTAGCTATAGTAGCAACTGTTAAGTGAATGACATTCTGAGCAGTAGATAAAAGACCTAACAATAGAGGCCTCCAGAAATGGACTCGATATTTCTGAGATAAAATTCATGAATGGATGGCTGAGCGCAATGAGCAGCCTTCAAAAATCTATAATAGCAACACTATTAATGTAAGCCCAAGAAGTAGAAGAACTCTTACTTCATGAGCCGAAATCTTAAGCACAACTGCTAAGCCAATGATATACCATAAGCAGTACGCTAGTTAATAGAATCGATTAACAATAAAATGGAGCGTAACGTCCTTCTACTAAACATCAAAGACAGAAGAAGCTTACGCCCTTGTAATAAACAGATATCTGTTTATAAATACATAAACTGTACCCGGAAAGAGTAAAGGCCTATGCCCATACGAAGACGGAAGGACCTTAAAATAATAGGTTCCGGATAATAGGAGCCTAACTCTTATGCAACAATCCAACCTAAATAGTAACGGAAGTATTGATTCCGAAACTATGAAAGTGAAAATCATCCATCGATAGTGCATGAAACTCACTGACTCTACAGTAAAAGAGAAACCAACAGAATTACTGTCTAAAAGGTCAGAATTTGAAAACTACTGTTTCCAGAGGCTCAAATGATTACTTAGCTAAATAAGAACCGAAGTTAAAATCCGTATAGGAATTTAATCTAAAGATTCTAAGTCTATTTATCAAAAAGTTACTAACTGACTTAGATAAAGAGACAAAAGACTCAATTGTAAACTATCGTAGAGTGCATAGGTATGAGGTAACATAAACCTATAACCTAAATAACAACAGGCTGCAGTAGATCTTGTGAAACAAGTATACTAAAAACTAGCAATGCGTAGTATGGAGGGATCAACCATATGAACATAATGATCCCTACACCACGACGGAAGAGCCTCCACTTTAGTCGCATAGAATAGCGAAGAAGAGGATCTCCTATAGTAAGAAATCGCGTCCAAAGCTCGTCCAGTACAGTGCTTACAATGCAATACGGACCACACAACGGAATACATGAAGGTTGCGACCTTGCTGGTTGTGATAAAGATGACACGATTTACCCAGTGAAAAAAGATCCTCACATAGAGGAAGATTTCACGTTAAGATCCACAGTAGACAAGAGAGTAAATTACTCATGATCTCTGTGAAGATAGAGATGCTATCAACAGAAATGTATTGTGGTTGTTTATCTTAGCAATACCTGCTAAAACAACAGCGCCGGAGGATACGCGTATCCTATCATTGCGTCCTATAGATCAATAGAGCGTTAACAGTATTAGCTCAGAGATCTGGACAAGCCAACACATACGTCTGCAATTGATTAGCAAGCTGTGTCATAATAAAACATCATTGGGCGCTCCCATAGATAGCAAATCTGATTAAATACTTGTTTGTTGAGAGTCCATTCTGACAGCAACAAGCGACCCGTAAGAGAACGGGAGTGCGATAAAACAATCAGACGACCCCGAATATGACGGACCAAAACTGAACTTGGTGTACTATAACCAACAGACGGATTCTTTCCATTAAATTGAATAACGGAAACGAAAGAGTGCCTCCCTGGTTCCGGAGATACGCCACTACTGTCGAATTAAAGGACAGGAATTTGGGCATGCATTTCTGAATAATGTTCATGCAATGACATAAAGCAAGCCTAAAAAACATTATTCCGCGGAAGTTAAACTGATAGCTAAAAGACTGCGGAACCCAAAGACCCTGGCACTTCGAATCCGTAGGGATCAGTATATATCCCAATCTGTTTGACTGGCAACCGTCATAACAGCCACACTAGGGTCCGGCAACTGCGGTGGCACTCTCTGAGTCAACCACCGAATGTTTGCCCCAGTCTGAATCTCTTGTAACAGTAGATAGACAAGAGAATGTATAAACCAAGCAATTCATGGATTGCCGGAAAGTTGCCGTCGAAGAGAAGCTCCTCCGAGAACGAAGCGACTCTGAGAGAGTTCTTAACCTACTATCCACGCGTGGATGTAGCTAGGGCTGCATCACGTCTAAACACTCCAATCAGCCACTGAAGGGCGGAGTTATACGTGAACAAAATACTGCCCTCAAAAGAAATTACATTGAGAATAATATCCCGTAAATCTTTTCTTGAAGACGTAATGATAACGCCTCAGTAAGGCGGATTACGTATAATAAAGCGTCTAAGTTAAGTCTACTATACATAATGTCGTTCCCAATATTGAAATTGGAAAAGACATAAACGGCGAAAAAGAATATATGCAGTCTTTAATCACACCGTCTAGACGCATATGAACTCTCGGTTTGCCCTGCTCTGCCAAAATAAACTATATGTAAAAAAGATAAAATGGCAGAAATGAGCAACGCGGACAAGAAACTAAACTATCATGCTTAGTAGCAGGCTTGTATATATATATATAATATATAGCGTCGAAAAATAAAACACATGTTGTAATGACAATATTGGACTGCGTCGGTAAGTCAGGGACAAAGTCCCTGTACCGATCGAAAAATCCGAGTCCAATGACGCTATAAGTCTCTTATCCAAGATCGCAGCAATGAAGTCCGAAAAATAATCACTGGAAGAAATGCCAGAAGATATGAAAGGCATCTTCCGATACTACTAAAGGGAAAACTCGAAATCTTTCGAATCCCTTTCGCCATCCTGTCGGACCCTATAAAGCGTTCGGTCGTCCGTAGCTTGATGCAACCGCGGACCGCACCGACCCAGCGCCGTCGGATAATTCCTGATTCGACCGAGAAACCGTCAATTGCTGGGATGCTGCGAAACAACTGTGCTAACTCGGATAGCACGTCCGTCACCGAGGCCTGAGGAGCAGCGGTCTTACGATGCATTGCCGCAGGAAGCTCCGAGATCGTTACCCCGTGCATACTTCCAATATGCGAGCGAACGGAGTGTATAGGCCTCGTGTCCCTTGGCTACCGGATGGCGCGACCTATTCGCTGTGGAATCACTGAATGCCGAAACTGATCGGATACTCGAGGTCACGTAGCCAATGTGCGGTCGTGTGCCCTGCTGTGAGGATGAGGAAGCATTAAAGACAGTCTCTCGGACTGTCAATATAACGGAGCGTCCCGAGCAACGGACATATGCTCCGAATGTAAAATATCTGAACCACAACATGCGGTCCCCTATGTTGTTGGCTTCCTCCGATCTGTCCTCAATCTGCCGTCACTGGGTGAGTACTAAAGTAATTAAAGTGCTCGCATCACCCAAATCTCCTTCCTAGACCGCAACGGACGAACCCGGCAGCCGAACCATTCGATGAATGTATGCTACACCGGGTGAGCTAGCGAATGTCATTCCGTAAGCGATAGACATATTCCATGAGCACTTATTGCCGCTAACTCTTCATTAACTATGACGACAGAGGCACACTTTTGAAAGACATCTCCATAACTCTTCGAACAAGAAACCAGAAATGCTTGGATAGCAAGCATAAAATAATAATATATATAGCGTCGTTCAATAATTCGAAAGTTTGTGTGACATTATTGGATTATGTCGGAACTGAGGGACGATGTCCCTGAACCGAACCAAAAATTTCTAAGTCCACCGACGCTATCAGTTTCTTATCCGGCATCGCAGCATATGTTGTTCCGAAAGGGAAAGCTTGAAATCCACCGAATCCCTTTCGGTATCCCGTCGGACCGGATGAAACTTTCGGACGTCCGTACCCGCTTCCGCGGAGCGTCCCGACCCAGCATCGTCGGATAAAATATATGCGACAGATTCAGTTGATGCTGGGATGCTGCGATAAACTGTGCTATTAAGGAAAGCACGTCCGTTCCCGAGGCCTGTGCCGTAGCGGACTTACGATGCATTGCCGCTGGAAGCTCCGTGTACGTTGACTCCCGCACACTTCCTATGCGAACGTCCGGAGTCTGCAGGCCTCGAGTCCCCGGCTACCGACCCAGCGCTGTCGGATAATTCTCGATCCGACACCGTTTCTGTCGGCTGCTGGGATGCTGCGATAAGCTGTGCTATGTGCACAAGAATGTCCGGCGTCGAGACCTGCGGAGGCGCAGTCTATCGGTGCTTCGCCGAGGGCAGCTCCGCATCAGATGGCTCCCGCATACTTCCTATGCGAACGTCCGGAGTCCATCGGTCTCGAATCCCTGGCTGCCGGATGGTGTGACCTGGTCGCCGAAGAATCCTTGATCGGCGAAGCTGGTAATATATCGGCGGTCACGCAGCCAAGGTGCGGTCGTGTGCGCTGATGAGAAGAGGAAGCCTTAGCAGTCTCAGCGGACTGCCTATACAACGGAGCGTCCCGAGCGACGGACGTATGCTCCGCTAACAACACATTTGTACCACAACATCTGGGGCCAGATGTTGTTGAACGAGAGAGGGGCCTCTCTCGCTTGCCGTCCGGATGGACCGGAACGAGCTATGAACCGGACTAAAAGGCTTCCTCCGTTCTCCCTCCGATCCGCCGTCACTGGGTGTGCATTAAGTTAATTTTATAGTGCTCGCATCACCCCAAAATTCCTTCTAGACCGCAACGGACGAACCCGGCTGCCGAACCATTCGGTGAATGGACGCTACACCGGGCGAGCTAGCGGACGTCAAAGGCCGTCGAACCTACTAGGGTCCTCTTAGGCAATTGGCGTATTACATGAGCACTTTTCCGCTAGCCCTTCATTAATTGTGACGACGGAGGCACACTGTTGGAAGACATCACAGATACATCACCCTAATCTTGATCGTCTGAAATAGAAATTGATAAAGTAGAGTGACCCTGCGGGGAAAGGACCGGAGTGTCCAAATCCCCAACAACATACCGTGACATACGCTTCCCATATTGTCATCGAAATCATACGATACAGAACAGGAGTTAATGCGAGTACACTGACCACATATAGAATGATAATAAGGTCAGAGGAAGACTTCCTCCTAAAACAATTGATCAATATCCTTTCAATGAGAAAAGAAAACAAGTCCTGGTACTCGCACTAACCCCTGGCAATCAAATACATAATAATAATATGATCCATTAATATAGAAAAAATAATTGAAATCAAAATATTTTGAAAAAATATTTTTTCAGAACAGCCCAAGTTTCTGAAAAGTAACGTTGAGCCCCAATGGATCCCAAGCCTAAGTGTGGACAAAAATTTTAAAAATATTTTAAACAATTTATTCAACACTTACGAACAATAATAATGTATCTAGTTATGATTAAAATAACATAAAGATATTATTATTTAGAAATCCCCCCCTCACACAGAGGGCTGTTGTAAATGTAAACAATGAGTGTAAAAACACTAAAATAAGACTCCAGGCACCCAGGCCCGAAATCAGTTACCAAAAATACACCATCTGATGCAAAACAGAGACTTCCAGGGAAGAAACTGCAGAACATCAGATGGTAGATGCAGAACACAACGCCTAACCACCCGTAGGTGAAGACGTAAACATGGGGAAAGAACAGAATTCATTCTGTTATAAGCTAAAACTCCCAAGAAATTTTAGTAATAATAATTACAGAAACTATGCCAAAAGCATGGGAGAATAGCAAGGGGGAACTTAAAGGACAGGGAGAGAGGAAAAACACTTGAAAAAACAGTGTAACTAAATAATCAGAATGACAACAAAATGGCTGCTGCCTTGAAAATAGGTAACTTAACATAATTTCATTAAAAAATTTTAAGTTACAGCCCTGATAATATTCTGTCACACATTCTTTTCCTCTCCTCCTTTTCTATCCTCCTTAGAATCACCATTTCACTAATATTTATGTGTCTGGCATCATTTAAACTGAGATTTAAAAGCACAAAGATCAGTCAGATGTTAACTGATGAAGGGCCAAACTTAGAATGATAAATGGCGCCAATTTCGGAACGTCCTGGACACTGCGCATGCGCAGTGGGGGCGAGGTGTGGAGGGCCTTTCAGGACATGTTTTCTTTAGTTTTAGATGCAAATTTTGGGGATTGGGGGGCAAAATTTGTGTTTGGCCCTATATTTTAAGAGTTAGCACCAGCTATGTCTGGGTCATTGGTACAGTATAAAAATATATTTTTTCAGAACAGCCCAAGTTTCTGAAAAGTAACGTTGAGCCCCAATGGATCCCAAGCCTAAGTGTGGACAAAAATTTTAAAAATATTTTAAACAATTTATTCAACACTTACGAACAATAATAATGTATCTAGTTATGATTAAAATAACATAAAGATATTATTATTTAGAAATCCCCCCCTCACACAGAGGGCTGTTGTAAATGTAAACAATGAGTGTAAAAACACTAAAATAAGACTCCAGGCACCCAGGCCCGAAATCAGTTACCAAAAATACACCATCTGATGCAAAACAGAGACTTCCAGGGAAGAAACTGCAGAACATCAGATGGTAGATGCAGAACACAACGCCTAACCACCCGTAGGTGAAGACGTAAACATGGGGAAAGAACAGAATTCATTCTGTTATAAGCTAAAACTCCCAAGAAATTTTAGTAATAATAATTACAGAAACTATGCCAAAAGCATGGGAGAATAGCAAGGGGGAACTTAAAGGACAGGGAGAGAGGAAAAACACTTGAAAAAACAGTGTAACTAAATAATCAGAATGACAACAAAATGGCTGCTGCCTTGAAAATAGGTAACTTAACATAATTTCATTAAAAAATTTTAAGTTACAGCCCTGATAATATTCTGTCACACATTCTTTTCCTCTCCTCCTTTTCTATCCTCCTTAGAATCACCATTTCACTAATATTTATGTGTCTGGCATCATTTAAACTGAGATTTAAAAACACAAAGATCAGTCAGATGTTAACTGATGAAGGGCCAAACTTAGAATGATAAATGGCGCCAATTTCGGAACGTCCTGGACACTGCGCATGCGCAGTGGGGGCGAGGTGTGGAGGGCCTTTCAGGACATGTTTTCTTTAGTTTTAGATGCAAATTTTGGGGATTGGGGGGCAAAATTTGTGTTTGGCCCTATATTTTAAGAGTTAGCACCAGCTATGTCTGGGTCATTGGTACAGTATAAAAATATTAGTTATTCAAGAATTTTTTTTGCAAGTGTCGTCTGCTTTTCAGGTTAGGTAAAGGGTTAAAGAAGGGTGGCAATTTGGTGTTGAAATCTCTTTGATCAAAAATATCAAATAGGTTAACCTTATGCCAGCTTTTAAACAAAACTTGAATTTGAGTTTATTCCATAAAGGAAGCGGAAGTATTCTAAAGAAAAATGATAAACAATCCAAATACTCACTCTGTCTAATGGCCAGTTGTCCCAAAGCACACCCTTCGTTGTGGATGAAAAATTTGGAACATCAACTATTTGATCATTCACCTACAAGGTACAAACAATAAATTATTCTGATAAGGCAAAAGTTGAGATAAACATTACGATTACAGTACAATGAGTTTTATTTAACATTTAATAAAATGTTTTGGTAGATGTATGATTTGAAGATGGATGTTCATCTGAAAATGTATGCATCTGCAAATATATGCAAATGTAGTGTGGGGATTCTCATCCACAAACTAAAACCAAGTTCACATCATTAATTTCTAGAAAGAAAATGTCTCCATGTATCTTGATTTTTATGCCCCAATAAAAAAAATTAGGCGGCATATAGTGTTTGTCATTTCTGTCTGTCTGTCTGTCTGTCTGTCTGTCTGTCTGTCCATCAGGAAGATTTTCATTTCCATCCATCTGTCTTTCTGTCTGTCCATCAGGTAGAGTTTCGTATCCGCTCCATAACTCTGAGATGCTTCATTGGATTTTGTTGAAACTAGGCATACATGTTGCTTATGGGAAGACGATGTGCCACGTGCAAAATTCTTTTTTGTTCGATGGAGGTCAAGGTCACAAATCAAGTTCAGGGGCATAGTCACTTCCAAGTGACAATCTCTTGTTATTATATGTTGTGTGAACCACTGTTAGAAAGTGTTTGCAGAGATCTTTCCAACATCACGTCAAACTCAACTGATGACACTGCAGGACTGATCTGTGATATTTTGGGCTGAGGAGATTGGCACTGAGACAGTTACTATGTACTGCTTGTATTTTCAACTTGTTTACTAAACCTCAGCAGAATTAGAAGCACTGTACTTATCATTTAGAGTTAAAACTAGAAGTACTGTCATGAAATGCACACAAATAGCATGTCGATCTGCGCATTAATCTACGCGTTATGACCCTAGTAAGGCTATCAAATTCTGTACATATGGCCTGTGCACAAGCAATGTTTCAGCCAATGGACCTCCGGGTAGCCCGGATGTCTATTGGCAGAAACATTGCCTGTGTTTGCTATGAGTAACCAGAACCTGCCATGTTTTGGATGCCATTCGATATGACAACTGTATGCAATTCCTACGTGCAGTTAAGCATAGATAAGCACACAGTTCGTGACAGGACTTCTAATTTTAACTGTAAACCAATGAAAACAAGAGCACAGCTGGGCATTGCATCATACGCCCGTGAACTGTTCAAATTGTACCATTTTAACACATTTGCAATTTTTTTAGAGTGCGAGAAATTTATACTGGCATATATATATATATGTTACGGTCAGATTTTGAAATCAGTGATTTTGTGAAATGACTAAATTTTTCAGTCATTTGAGAAAAAGTTATCATCCGGAAACCAAATATTTGACAAATTCCAAGTCCAACAGGGGCCATAATTGAGGCGAAAATTGTTCGGACCGACCCCATATTCGAACATGACCTGTATTTAGTTGTGATTAAACCACGTGCCAAGTTTGAAGCCAATCGGAAAACAAATACTAAAGTTATCATCCGGAAACCAAATATTTGACGAAGAATTCTAAGTCCAACAGGGGCCATAATTCAGGTAAAAATTGTTCAGACCGACCCCATATTCGAACTTGACCTGTATTTTGTTGTGATTAAACCACATACCAAGTTTGGAGCCGATCGGAAAACAAATACTAAAGTTATCATCCGGAAACCAAATATTTGACGAATTCTACGTCCAACAGGGGCCATAATTCAGGCGAAAAATGTTCGGACCGACCCCATATTCGAACTTGACCTGTATTTTGTTGTGATTAAACCACATACCAAATTTGGAGCCAATCGGAAAACAAATACTAAAGTTATTGTTCGGAAACCAAACGGATGGATGGACGGACGGTCAGACGGACGGACAACGCCATACTATAATACGTCCCGTTTTTCAAACGGGCGTATAATAATAAAAATATTTAATGGTTAACGTCATATTACTGAACAATATATTTTCCATCTTTTCCATATATGCTTTTCATGTTAAACTTTGGGAGAAAATCAACTGTAATACATGTCAAAATTGATTACAGTGTATTTTATCACTTCTTTCACAACGTAGCCTGACCATTGTGATTTACTTTGATTTTAGGGAAAACATAATGAATGATGCCTGCTAGGTTTTCTAAATTTTGCTTGGCATATTAACCTTTTCAAATCTGTATGGAAATATTTTTGTCATATAATCACTATCAAATTCAATGGCAAAAATACTGTCCGCAACATGTGTAACAAGAAGAAAGATCAATGCAACACGTTGCATATGTCCCCTCCTGCAATATCACAGATAGCATATTCTGCCCCTCCCCACCCCCTCTATCTATACTAATAAAAAAAACAAGGGCAATAACTTTGGTGGGTATGTATGGAAGAAACTCACAATATGTGAATATCCTTTCCCTCATACTGTTCTCTCACCATACCAAAGGACATCAAAATCCGACAATGGATTCTTGAGTTATAATGTGAAGTGTTCATACAGAAAGATTTCTTTGTGTAACAAGGGCCAGAACTCTGGTATGTTTGTTTTTCCACTGAAAAGCAGTTTGTGCTTCTCAGTTTAGCATTTTATTCGCTCTCTACATTTACAGGATGTAAAGTTGAAAAGGAATTAGTCATTTGAGAATATTGGTGCATTTGGACTGAATTCATTTTCTCCGTTTTCGAAGTTATTATCATATGCAACTGATGCACTTCATTTAACTAATCGAGACCTGGAGAATTTCCACAGTGCAGCAGTTTCCAGTCAAGTTCTGGCCGCCTGTAATGCAACCAACTCTCAAATGGAAACCCCAGACAGCAAACTTTAACCAGCAAGTTGACACAAGACTGTGGGCTGAATAACCTGAAGACAAATCGTCCAAAGTCGGAATTTGACCTTTAAGAGTCAACACTTCAATGACTGGACAGTACAGCTTTCTTCAACACCAACCTGGTAAAAGTGAGGCTAAGTAGTGGATCTAAGTCAAGTACAGGAGTGCCTTCATATGAAGTCTTGGTTGCCTATAAAGTAAACCAAGACTTACAGTTAAAACTAGAAGTCTTGTCATGAAATGAGCACAAACAGCACATTGATTTGCATGTTAATCTACGCGTTATGACCATAGTAAGGTCATCAAATTCAGATTCAGGTTACCCAGAGGTCCATTGGCTGAAACATTGCTTGTGCACAGGCCATACAGAAACATTGCCCGTGTTTGCTATGAGTAACCAGGAGAACCTGCTGTGCTCTGGATGCCATTCGATATGGCAATTGCGTGCAATTCCTACGTGCAATTAAGCCCAGATAAGCACAAAGTTCGTGACAAGACTTCTAATTTTAACTGTAACTAGAAACCACTGCCAGTAAACTTTGAATCCAATGGAAAAGTTGATACAAAACTGTGGGATGGATAATCTATAAACAGTTTTCCAAAGTTGGAATTGAGCTTTTAAAGTTTAACTCGGGGACTGGATAAATTAGCTCAACATCCTTCACACAACAATTTGGTAAACATAAAATTTTGTAGTGGTTCCTAATCAAGTTTTGGGTAGCCTATACAGTACGTAGAGAGTGTATTATCACTAAATCACCTGCAAAGTGGAGATTCCACCCGAGCAATAATTGCAAATTTGTTGCAAAGCATAACAATCACAAGCAAAATTTCAGCCAATGGACCTCCGGGTTTAACCCGGAGGTCCATTGGCTGAAACAGTGCTTGTGTTTTGTGTTCATATGTACAGAATTTGAAAGTGATATTTTGGGTGACAACTCCACTCCGCAGGTGATTTGGTTACAATCCACTCTCCACGTACTGTACGTGCAGCCGATCCTAGAATGGAATCCACAGCAAAGGTAATCTGATTTTTCTCTGGTACATATACCAAGACAATAATTGAAGAGTATTCAAGTTCTAATATCATACAAACAGTGAAAGTCAAAATTATGCCTTTGAAAAGTAAAACAGTTTTTGTGTGTATTGTTCTATTAAGTATGTGAAATCCCATATTATGCATATCTTACCAATTATCTAATATATAAATGCAAATGTCTGTATCTACAGTACGTGGAGAGTGTATTATCACTAAATCACCCAAAGAATGGAGATTCCACCCGAGCAATAATTGCAAATTTGTTGCAAAGCATAACCAGTATCAGCAAAGTTTCAGCCAAAGGACCTCCGGGTTAAACCCGGAAGTCCATTGGCTGAAACATTGCTTGTGTTTTTTGTCGATATATACAAAATTTGAAAGTTATAAGCTTGGGCGAAAACTCCACTCCACGGGTGATTTTGTTACAATCCACTCTCCACGTACTGTATATCTCTATCTCTCTCTCTCTATCTTTGTTCCGGGTGAACTCCTCCGTTTCTCGACCGATCGATCTCAAATTTTGTACACAGGGGTAATTCGTCCCTGCGAGTAACATGGGATGGGTGCCGTGCAGGGTGACCTTGACCTTGAAATTGATGACCTTGACCTTTTGTCAAAAACGGCTGGGCCAATTGGGAAAAACTTTCATATGTGCGGGTATATTAACCCATCGATCATTTTGACTTTATTGGGGTGCCTGTGCGGGGTAACCTTGACCTTGAAATTGGTGACCCTGACCTTTTATTTCGAAAACGGCTGGGGCGATCGAGCTAAAATTTCATATGTGTGGGTATATTAACCCATCGATCATTTTGACTTTATTGGGGTGCCCGTGCAGGGTGACCTTGACCTTGAAATTGGTGACCTTGACCTTCTATTTCGAAAACGGCTGAGGCGATCGTATCTGAGGGTATACTGATATAATCATCTTCTCCCGCGCAACGCCGGGTAACACCCGCTAGTATACATATAAAAAAAAGTATCCCAATGTTTACAGAAAGTGATTATTTATTTATTTGTGTTTAGGCTCACATACAGAAAGTGATAAAAACAGAAAGTTATAATTGTTATGTGAGAAAATGAATCTTCTATAAGCTGTAGTCAAGATGAAATGCAGACCAAAAATTCTTTTTAACCATTTACCCACCGAATCGGCTGCATCCACCCGCGTAATATGCAAATTCTGCAGGTGAAAAAAATATTATTTTAAAAAAATTTCAACAAAACCATATCATGTGACCCCTCATTGGAATGAGCTCATTCCAACGAGGGGTCACATGATATGGTTCTGTTGAAATTTTTTGAAAAATTTCAAAAAATAATATTTAAAATAATAAATTTTGATATCGTCTGCATTGGGTAAAGAGTGAAGCGAAACAAAATGAGCAATAACTGAGCACCAAGTGAACCAGAAACTTACAGGATTATATACATAACCATCGCTCTTATCATCAACAAATACAAGTCTGGTACCACTTGGGTCAGGAAACACTTTTCTTATTCCAGTAGAATGCCGGTACTCATTAACATACTGCCAATCATCTATGAAGAAGTAGTTGATTCCACCTTTCTGTGAAATTTAAAACAAATATTCAGATTTGAATATAAATACATTCTCCTGTCTGAATGGTAAACTGATTTGTTGACATCATGAGAGGATAAATTCCAATATTTCTTTGGTTGATTAGAGTGGAACCCTGTTAGCTGAATACCGACTTTGCCAGTGAAAAAATAATTAAAAATTTTTAAAAATTAAAAGAGATTTACAATTAACTGGTTGAGGGCAACATTATTTTTGGTGGTCCAAATTTAATATTCAAAATTTGTTTTATTACAAATTATTGGAGAGTGCCCACTGGCACTCTCCAATAAGCTGTAATAAAACAAATTTGTATGAACTTAATATTATTTGTGACTGACTGAATAGGAAATATCAGCATGGAAAACATTGGCTTCTGCTCTGGTACCCACTTTTTTTTTAAAGCCCTTGTAGTGGCGTCTATCACTCAACCAGTTAACAGGAAATCAGTCATTCCCTGGTATTCTAGTAACAAACTAAGAATTTATTCTATTGTATCTTGTTTGACAGAGCTCATGGAGCTGTCAGCCACGGCACTAGATATAATAGATTAAAGGCTTACAATGGATGTACTCAATAGGTTAATAAACTAGAAGAATTTAGGAGTTTCAGAGTAATGTTTTGATAGATCATTTGATTTTTATTCAATTAACTGGATTTTACCCCTTACCCAATGTGCAATTAACAGAGCAAATTTGTACTAAAGGTATGGAAAATGGTTTATTCTTTGAAAATAATATAAAATTAACTGGTTGTTCTTTTAGGAAATATCTAATCAAGTGGATTGAGTGCTAGGAGTCACAATCAATATCATGTCTCTCTTGAAAAGTGCTGAAAGCCCCTTTAGTGGCTTTACACTGCTGGCATTAACTTGTTTATTCAGAAGGAAAATAAAAAAAAAGTTCATATAGAATTGTTTTTGTTACAATTTATTGGAGAGTGCCATTTGTGAAATTTTTTGGGGCTAAATTAAGGTGCTGGTTGCATGGCATCTTTGAAAAATACTCATGTTACAAATCACCAATGAAAAATAATTTAGCACCAGCAGTTAAGTGAGCTCCATTATAATAAGCAGCCATGACTTTTTTTTTATTCAAGAACATATTTTATGACACTTCTTAAACAGCCAATGCCAAAGAGAAATTCCAAGTTGCATTTTGATTTAAAAAAAAATCAAACTGTTAAGCAGTTTTTATAAAAAAAAAAAATGTTTGTAGTATTTGGTCAATTTATCAGTTAACCCTTTACCCAATGTAACGGTCAAAACCGTCCAGTGCTATTCACAAAAATCGCCAATTACTTTTCATTATTTTTTTTATTTTTTGTCTCACAAACATAGGTTATGACCCCTCTTCGGAACGAGCTCATCGAGCTTGTTCCAATGAGGGGTCATAACCTATGTTTTTGAGACAAAAAATTAGTTATTCAAGAATTTTGTTTGCCAGTGTCGTCTGCTTTTCATGTTACGTAAAGGGTTAACAAATCATATATTAGACCACACAAAGTAACTCTTTTTTTTCTCAGGCCATTTTTAAGAAAATGCAAATAGCTGAGCAGTTTGTTTCCTTAATGTTACTATATATTATCTAGTTTCCTTCATAAGTTCATATTCTTGGTTTTTTTATGTTTTGTGTCCTCATAATCACCCCATAATCAACAGTGTAGGACATGATAAGAATATATTTTATTCACTTTAATTATTTGGTGGAATTTAGATGAAGTGAACCAATTCATTGGTTGAGTGCTTGGGATTTACTGAAAGAACTGCTACAAAGCTTGAAAGGATTCATATTCTAGTGTTATGCTTGATATTCAGTTAGAAAAAAAGTTAAAAAATTTATAGTAATTTCTATATTTTTTATACTTACCAATGACCCAGACATAGCTGGTGCTAACTCTTAAAATATAGGGCCAAACACAAATTTTGCCCCCCAATCCCCAAAATTTGCATCTAAAACCAAAGAAAACATGTCCTGAAAGGCCCTCCACACTTCTCCTTTACTGCGCATGCGCAGTGTCAAGGACGTTCCAAAATTGGCGCCATTAATCATTCTAATAACCAGTGCCCGGTAAGCGCTATGTACTCAGCGGGGAGGCAAGAGTTCCCAACTCCTGGGAGGGCCATCCCCTTCTGGGTCATTGGTAAGTATAAAAAATATAGAAATTACTAGAAATTTTTTAACATTTTTATACTGTACCAATGACCCAGACATAGCTGAATAGTAAAAAGGCTGGAGGGCCAAGGACATAGAGCAAAATGGAATACGCTCAATAATATAAAATAGAGTCATCCCCTGTAGGGAAAAAGAAGTAATAGGCCTTACATGTATCTTTCTTATTTATGATAAATTAGAAAGATACAACACCTTCCAAAATTGAGCTTCATACATCCATGTACTCTATTAATATCCAATATAATCCTTATACTAATAATTTTTAAAGTAAGCCAATAAATAAAGTAAGTCTAGAGAATAGGGACTCTTATACTCCTAAAAGTGTCTGAGGATTGCATAATCATGTCCGTTGACATATGCAATAATCAAAAGCTATACTTTAAAAACTAAGACTTGAATGAATTTTAAAAACATAAACTTCTCACTAAACAACCATCCCAATAACAGCTCAGAATTACTAACTCCGGAGGAGGTATCCCCTTGTTTTCATAGTAAAACAGGTGACCCAAGGGAACACACTCCCCCCTTTTTCTTGCCCTGGGTCAAATAGCCCAGAGCGAAGAGGGCAGCAGAAGGGAGACACTGCCGAAACAGACAGCCTACCTAGCCATAGTAGCAACTGTTAAGTGAATGACATTCTGAGCAGTAGATAATAGACCTAACAATAGAGGCCTCCAGAAATGGACTCGATATTTCTGAGATAAAAAATTCATGAATGTGGATGGCTGAGCGCAATGAGCAGCCTTCAAAAATCTATAATAGCGACACTATTAATGTAAGCCCAAGATGTAGAAGAACTCTTACTTCATGAGCCGAAATCTTAAGCACAACTGCTAAGTCAATGATATACCATAAGCAGTACCGATAGTTAATAGAATCCATTAACAATAGAATGGAGCGTAACGTCCTTCTACTAGGCATCAAAGACAGAAGAAGCTTACGCCCATAGTAATAAACAGATATCTGTTTATAAATACATAAACTCTACCCGGAAAGAGTAAAGGCCTATGCCCATACGAAGACGGAAGGACCTTAATAACCATAGGTTCCGGATATTAGGAGCCTAACTCTTATGCAAAAATCCAACCTAAATAGTAACGGAAGTAGTGATTCCGAAACTACGAAAGTAAAAATCATCCATCGATAGTGCATGAAACTCACTGACTCTACAGTAAAAGAGAAACCAACAGAATTACTGTCTAAAAGGTCAGAATTTGAAAACTACTGTTCCAGAGGCTCAAATGACTACTTAGCTAAATAAGAACCGAAGTTAAAATCCATATAGGAATTTAATCTAAAGATTCTAAGTCTATTTATCAAAAAGTTACTAACTGACTTAGATAAAGAGACATAAGACTCAATTGTAAACTATCCTAGAGTGCATAGGTATGAGGTAACATAAACCTATAACCTTAATAATAACAGGCTGCAGTAGATCTTGTGAAACAAGTATACTAAAAAATTGCAATGAGTAGTATGGAGGGATCAACAATATGAACATAATGATCCCTACACCAACGACGGAAGAGCCTCCACTTTAGCCGCATAGAATAGCGAAGAAGAGGATCTCCTATAGTAAGAAATCGCGTCCAAAGCTCGTCCAGTACAATGCTTACAATGCAATACGGACCACACAACGGAATACATGAAGGTTGCGACCTTGCGGGTTGTGATAAAGATGACACGATTTACCCAGTGAAAAAAGATCCTCACATTGAGGAAGATTTCACGTTAAGTCCCACAGTAGACAAGAGAGTAAATTACCCATGATCTCTGTGAAGATAGAGATGCTATCAACAGAAATGTATTGTGGTTGTTTATCTTAGCAATACCTGCTGAAACAACAGCGCCGGAGGATACGCGTATCCTATCATTCCGTCCTATAGATCAATAGAGCGTTAACAACATTAGCTCAAAGATCTGGACAAGCCAACACATACGTCTGCAATTGATTAGCAAGCTGTGTCGTAAATAAATCATCATTGTGCGCTCCCATAGATAGCAAATCTGATTGAATACTTGTTTGTTGAGAGTCCATTCTGACAGCAACAAGCGACCCCTAAGTGAACGGGAGTCCGGTAAAACAATCAGACGACCCGGAATATGACGGACCAAAACAGAACTTGGTGTACTATAACCAACAGACGGATTCTTTCCATTAAATTGAATAACGGAAACGAAAGAGTGCCTCCCTGGTTCCGGAAATACGCCACTACTGTCGAATTAACGGACAGGATTTGGGCATGCGTTTCTGAATAATGTTCATGCAATGACATAAAGCAAGCCTAAAAAACATTATTCCGCGGAAGAAAATTGGTTGCTAAGAGACTGCGGAACCCAAAGACCCTGGCACTTCGAATCCGTTGGGATCAGTATTATATCCCAATCTGTTTGACTGGCAACCGTCATAACAGCAACACTCGGGTCCGGCAACTGCGGTGGCACTCTCTGAGTCAACCACCGAATGTTTGCCCCAGTCTGAATCTCTTGTAATACTAGATAGACAAGAGAACGTGTAAATCGAGCAATTCATGGATTGCCGAAAAGTTGCCGTCGAAGAGAAGCTCCTCCAAGAACGAAGCGACTCTGAGAGAGTTCTTAACCTTACTATCCACGCGTGTGGATGTAGCTAGGGCTGCGTCACATCTAACCAACTCCAATCAGCCACTGAAGGGCGGAGTTATACGTGAACAAACTACTGCCCTCAAAAGAAATTACATTGAGAATAATATCCCGTAAATCTTTTCTTGAAGACGTAATGATAACGCCTCAGTAAGGCGGATTACGTATGATAAAGCGTCTAAGTTAAGTCTACTATACATCCAGTCGTTTCCAACATTGAAGTTGGAAAAGACATAAACGGCGAAAAAGAATATTTCCAGTCTTTAACCACACCGTCTAGACGCATATGAACTCTCGGTATGCCCTGCTCTGCCAAAATAAACTATTTGTATAAATGATAAAATGGCAGAAATGAGCAACGCGGACAAGAAACTAAACTATCATGCTTGGTAGCAGGCTTGTATGCATATATAGCGTCGAAAAATAAAACACATGTTGTAATGACATTATTGGACTGCGTCGGTAAGTCAGGGACAATGTCCCTGAACCAATCGAAAAATCCAAGTCCAATGACGCTATAAGTCTCTTATCCAAGATCGCAGCAATGAAGTCCGAAATAACAATCACTGGAAGATAATGCCAGAAGATATGAAAGGCAGCTTCCGATACTACTAAAGGGAAAACTCGAAATCTTTCGAATCCCTTTCGCCATCCTGTCGGACCCTATAAAGCGTTCGGTCGTCCGTACCTGATGCAACCGCGGACCGCACCGACCCAGCGCCATCGGATAATTCCTGATTCGACCAATAAACTGTCAAATGCTGGGATGCTGCGAAACAACTGTGCTAACTCGGATAGCACGTCCGTCACTGAGGCCTGAGGAGAAGCGGTCCTACAATGCATTGCCGCTGGAAGCTCCGTGATCATTACCCCGTGCATACTACCAATATGCGAGCGAACGGAGTGTATAGGCCTCGTGTCCCTTGGCTACCGGATGGCGCGACCTATTCGCCGTGGAATCACTGAATGACGAAACTGATCGGATACTCGAGGTCACGTAGCCAATGTGCGGTCGTGTGCCCTGCTGTGAGGATGAGGAAGCATTAAGGACAGTCTCTCGGACTGTCAATATAACGGAGCGTCCCGACCGACAGACATATGCTCCGAATGTAAAATATCTGAACCACAACATGCGGTCCCCTATGTTGTTGGCCGAGAGAGGGACCTCTCTCGCTCACAGCCCGGACGGACCTGGACAAGCCAGGAACCGGACTAACAGGCTTCCTCCGATCTGTCCTCAATCTGCCGTCACTGGGTGAGTACTAAAGTAATTAAAGTGCTCGCATCACCCAAATCTCCTTCCTAGACCGCAACGGACGAACCCGGCAGCCGAACCATTCGATGAATGTACGCTACACCGGGTGAGCTAGCGAATGTCACTCCGTAGGCGATAGACATATTCCATGAGCACTTATTGCCGCTAGCTCTTCATTAACTATGACGACAGAGGCACACTTTTGAAAGACATCTCCGTAACTTTGCGAACAAGAAACCAGAAATGCTTGGTTATAGCAAGCATATAATAATAATATATATAGCGTCGTTCAATAATTCGAAAGTTTGTGTGACATTATTGGACTATGTCGGAACTGAGAGACGATGTCCCTGAACCGAACCAAAAATTTCAAAGTCCACCGACGCTATCAGTTTCTTATCCGGCATCGCAGCATTCTGGTCCGACGAAAGAAGCTGTAGAAGACCAAGTCAGATGACATACACAACAGCATATGTTGTTCCGAAAGGGAAAGCTCGAAATCCTCCAAATCCCTTTCGGTATCCCGTCGGACCGGATGAAATTTTCGGACGTCCATACCCGCTTCCCCGGAGCGTCCCGACCCAGCATCGTCGGATAAAAAATATGCGACAGATTCAGTTGATGCTGGGATGCTGCGATAAACTGTGCTATTTAGGAAAGCATGTCCGTTGCCGAGGCCTGTGCAGTAGCGGTCTAACGATGCATTGCCGCCGGAAGCTCCGTGTACGTTGACTCCAGCACACTTCCTATGCGAACGTCCGGAGTCTGCAGGCCTCGTGTCCCTGGCTACCGGATGGTGTGACCTGGTCGCCGATGATTCTCTGACTGGCGAAGCTGACTGGATATCCGTGGTCACGTAGCCAAGAGCGGTCGTGTGCGCAACTATGAGAATGAGGAAGCCTTATTGACAGTCTACTCCGGACTGACTATATGTCGGAGCGTCCCGAGCGACGGACGTATGCTCCGAATGCGAAACATTTTGTACCACAACATCTGGGGCCAGATGTTGCTGAACGAGAGAGGGGCCTCTCTCACTTGCCGTCCGGATGGACCGGAACGAGCTATGAACCGGACTAAAAGGCTTCCTCCGTTCTCCCTCCGATCCGCCGTCACTGGGTGTGCATTAGGTTGATTTATAGTGCTCGCATCACCCCAAAATTCCTTCTAGACCGCAACGGACGAACCCGGCTGCCGAACCATTCGGTGAATGGACGCTACACCGGGCGAGCTAGCGGACGTCAAAGGCCGTCGAACCTACTAGGGTCCTCTTAGGCAATTGGCGTATTTACATGAGCACTTTTCCGCTAGCCCTTCAATAATTGTGACGACGGAGGCACACTGTTGGAAGACATCACAGATACATCACCCTAATCTTGATCGTCTGAAATAGAAATTGATAAAGTAGAGTGACCCTGCGGGGAAAGGACCGGAGTGTCCAATTCCCCAATAACATACCGTGACATACGCTTCCCATATTGTCATCGAAATCATACGATACATAACAGGAGTTAATGCGAGTACACTGACCACATATAGAATGATTATAAAGTCAGAGGAAGACTTCCTCTTATTACAATTGATCAATATCCTTTCAATGTGAAAAGAAAACAAGTCCTGGTACTCGCACTAACCCCTGGCAATCAAAATACATAATAATAATATGATCCATTAATATAGAAAAAATAACTGAAATCAAAATATTTTGAAAAAAATTTTTTCAGAACAGCCCAAGTTTCTGAAAAGTAACGTTGAGCCCCAATGGATCCCAAGCCTAAGAGTGGACAAAAATTTTAAAAATATTTTAAACAATTTATTCAACACTTACGAACAATAATAATGTATCTAGTTATGATTAAAATAACATCAAGATATTATTTTCAAGAAATCCCCCCCTCACACAGAGGGCTGTTGTAAATGTAAACAATGAGTGTAAAAACACTAAAATAAGACTCCAGGCACCCAGGCCCGAAATCAGTTACCAAAAATACACTATCTGATGCAAAACAGAGACTTCCAGGGAAGAATCTGCAGAACATCAGATGGTAGATGCAGAACACAACGCCTAACCACCCGTAGGTGAAGACGTAAACATGGGGAAAAGAACAGAATTCATTCTGTTATTCAGCTAAAACTCCCAAGAAAATTTAGTAATAATAATTACAAAAACTATGCCAAAAGCATGGGAGAATAGCAAGGGGGGACTTAAAGGACAGGGAGAGAGGAAAACACTTAAAAAACAGTGTAACTAAATAATCAGAATGACAACAAAATGGCTGCTGCCTCAAAAATAGGTAACTTAACATAATTTCATTAAAAAATTTTAAGTTACAGCCCTGATAATATTCTGTCACACATTTTTTCCTCTCCTCCTTCTCTATCCTCCTTAGAATCACCATTTCACTAATATTTATGTGTCTGGCATCATTTAAACTGAGATTTACAAGCACAAAGATCAGTCAGATGTTAACTGATGAAGGGCGAAACTTAGAATGATTAATGGCGCCAATTTCGGAACGTCCTTGACACTGCGCATGCGCAGTAAAGGCGAAGTGTGGAGGGCCTTTCAGGACATGTTTTCTTTGGTTTTAGATGCAAATTTTGGGGAGTGGGGGGCAAAATTTGTGTTTGGCCCTATATTTTAAGAGTTAGCACCAGCTATGTCTGGGTCATTGGTACAGTATAAAAATAAACTATTTTGTCAACGTGAATTTGCCTTGTTACAATTTTCTGCCTATCAGCACAATAAACTATAACAAATTAATATAAACAAATTCTGACTACCAAAAGCAAGTTGACAATTCAGCAAAATATAAGTCACAAGTGTGGTTAATTCCACCTAACATGACTAGCATCCAATAAGTCAAATGTACCATCGTTTATTTTTATCGTAAATGCCATTTATGAGGACCATTTGAAATTGTGTAACATTCCCAACTGCACCCGGCCAAACTACATCATGCCTCACTTCAAAGTCTATTTGCATCACAAATATAAATAACTTGTGAGAATTTATCTGTAACCAATTCCTAAGAATCAATTCTGAAGCACGTTAATATCCTGAGGGCACTAATAAATTATAAAACAATTATTTATGAACAAAATCTTGCTAAACTAAAGCAAAGGCTCCCATTGTTGTTGGCACAATATCTTTGAAAAAAATATGCAGGTTACAGATCACCTTTGGCATATTTATTATTTATTTATTTATTGGGGTTTAAGGACACAAACTTTTATGCACAATGGCTAATCGTGACCGTCACAGTTTTATGGGTGGAGGAAGCCGGAGTACCCAGAGAGAACCACCACGCAACAATGAGCGACTGTCAGCTTTTCAACATTCTAACTCTGTTCAAGCTCCACTCAAGCAGGGTTACAGCGGTTGAAGACATGTGCATCATCGACGTGCAGTATGCCCTAGTACACAGCATCATTGTGCCCCCACGTAGGCAACCGGGATAAAGTGCCTTGCCCAGGGACACAACACGGGTTGTCCCGACAGGGATCGAACTTGGGACCTCTAGCATAGAAGTCCAGCAGTCTACACAGAGCCACTGCGCTCCCACCTTTGGGAAAAAAATTTTGGATTCTACCAGTTATCCATCTGTCATTTATAAAGTTGATCAAGGTTCAATGTATGGATAACAACAATATCAAAGTCTTTTGGTCTGTGACCTCAACCTTGGAGAACTGACAAAAGGTCAGGGTGATGGGATGCCACTGAGTTAACCCTCTGCAGCACTCTGATGTCAAAATGGCAAAGATTTCAGCAGCAAATATTTCCCATAATGCAGCTTGATGTTTAACCAAATATACCTTGTTTGACAGAGCTCAGTGAGCTCTGTCAAACAAGATATACTTGGTTAAATTCATAGTTAAATAAAAGGGACAAATTCTGTTGCACTACCAGTGTGCTAGGGGTTAAGGGCAATAATTGTTGGAAGGTCTGCCAATTGGATTAGATTATATGGACCAGACAAGGATGGTAGAATAATATCCAAGCCTTCTTATCCATGACCTTGACTCTTGGATATGTAACTTTTGTCAAGATTAGCGCACAGCGGGTCATGGGCATCAACTGTATTAAGCATGATTATGATTTGTTATTTTTACCAGACAAGGATATTAAAGCACATTCAGCATCATCAGTCCAACCGTCTGTGATGCCCATGTTTAATATATGAACTTTGATCAAAATCATAACACATCCTTGGATCATGGCAACAACTGTGTGAAGAGTGAACAAGATCTGACAATTAAATCAATTAAACCTAGCCAACAATAGTACAACATGATCAACATCTGCAGCTTCTGTTGTGACTTTAAATTAAAAAAATTAGAAACTCACATCAGTGCCAAACACAAGAAAGTCAGGCGTCATTTCATGGCATGTAATTTTTGAATCACTCTGCTCTTTATCAGGAAACAATCTTGATTCTCTTTCATCTGATGCACCATTTGTTTCTCCTTCAATCTACAAAAAACAGCCATTTCTAAAATGCTATGCTTCAGGTAAACCTAATAATTGTCAATGTACCAGTAATTAGGTAATTGCAACACAAAACCCTTAAAGTATTTCCAACTAGTGCAGGCCCCCTGTGAGTAACTTGCATCACAACAGTCTAATGGTCCTGACATCCACTTCATGTAATCGTAAATAAAAATCTGTCTTAAACTGAGTTTGAGGATTAAAAAAAATTAGATTTATGTACTTAATGGTTCGGTGCATACTGAGATTGCCACATGTTCGCATTTCTCTTCATGTTAAACGACCTGTAAAAACTGGGAGATGTTTAACTTAAGGGAAACAAATATTGATTTCTTCAATGAATTCTTTCAAATTCGTTTCAAATCTCAAATGGAGGGTTAAAAGTTTTCTCTGCATATGAATTGTTATCTAACTAGAAAGTGATTTATGAATGAATTTTTAAGTCAATGACAGCTTTGTAGAACATAAACTTATCTGATAATGAATTATCTCTAAATCATTACATGAAAGTTGAGAGACTTTGATGTGATTTCTAGTAAAGTGTTGTCTGCCTATGTAGGCAGACAAGACTTGACTTGAAGCCACATATAGGGTTGTTAATGCTTTTGTCTGGAAGACTTCCTCATGATTTAATTTTATGCACCTGTTCTGAATGAATGAGTATACTGAATTAGATCCTTAACTGGCACAGTGTTGGAAGTTATTTATTTATTTATTAGACTATAACGACACATTAACAGCCAGGATCATATCATGTCGGTGACAGTTTTACGGTTGGAGGAAGATGGAGAACCCGGAGAGAACCACTGAGCAACGACGAGCAGCTGTCAGCTCTCCAACATCATAACTCTGAACTCTGCACCACAGCACAGGCAGGGTTAGACTGGTTGAAGACATGCGCACCATCAACGTGCAGTATGCCTTAGTACACAGAGTCATCGTGCCCCCATGTAGGCAATCAGGGTTAAGTGCCTTGCCCAAGGACACAACACAGGAGCAAGAATCAGTCAGTGAAATGGTCACCCATCCAACTACTAACCACACTTGACATTGCTTAACTTCGGTGATCTGACGAGAACCGGTTAACGCGATGCCACCACGCCCCCAGTGTTGGAAGAACATACAGTTAAAACTAGAAGTCCTATCACGAACTGTGTGCTTATCTAGGCTTAATTGTGCATAGGAATTGCACGCAATTGCCATATCAAATGGCATCTAAAGCACAGCAGGTTCTCCTGGTTAATCATAGCAAACACAGGCAATGTTTCTGCCAATGGACCATTGGGTTACCTGGAGGTCGTTTGGCTGAAACATTGCTTGTGCACAGGCCATATGTAATAATTTGATAGCCTTACTATGGTCATAACACGTAGATTAACGTGCAGATCGACGTGCTATTTGTGCGCATTTCATGACAGGACTTCTAGTTTTATCTGTATTTGGGCTTATTAAAATGTTTAGGTGTCACAACAAAATGTTTATGATCTCAGAAGATGCTTCATATTCAGCTGAAATCAAATTATATTTTGTTAATATACTTTTGTTGTGTGAAAATATATTGGAGAACTAGCAGTCACTCTCAGATAAATTCTCACAAAGTAATTTTAGAAGAACAAATCTTGGTCAAAGATTAAATCAGCTAAATTCCGAATGGTATGTGGAAAACATTTGTGGCTTAAAATTTTAATAATTCGACATCAGTTTTCAGAACTAATTAAATCATCACAAATAAATACATTTTCAAAATATTATTCAGATGATCATCACTGAAAAATTAAAATCTTATTAAAATCTTATCATAATGGCCCAGAATGTTATCAAGAAATACAAACCATATGCAACTGGATTCTGCCCTCAGATATAGCAGCAGCATAATCGCCATTCACTTTGATAGACTGTACAGTTCCTAAGTATTCACGGTCTTTCAATTTCTCCAGGCCTAAGAATGAAAAGAAAAACATTTCGAACTCATTTGTACTCAGGAGACATTGCACACAATATTGCAATTTTTTTTCTTTTCAAGGCCTTTATTTTATGTTATCTATTCTACAATAAGCTGAAACACATGCTGTTTTGTTATTTTTTTAGAACCATGAACTTCTTTATTAACTTTTAGAATGGTCATTATTGTTTTAATTATTTGATTTACATACTTTACTTTTCAAACTTATTCATTCTTTACCTAAACCAACATTCCTCCCCACCCCAGGCCTGGCATTTTCAGGAGAGCGATTTATTTGCTCGCCTAATGCTCGCCTTAAAAAACAAGAGGCCCCAGGGGGCCTGAGGGCGCTC
Organism: Pictodentalium vernedei; assembly: GCA_031216915.1. Taxonomy (NCBI): domain Eukaryota; kingdom Metazoa; phylum Mollusca; class Scaphopoda; order Dentaliida; family Dentaliidae; genus Pictodentalium; species Pictodentalium vernedei. The sequence goes on along the minus strand of CM062297.1, from coordinate 837,516,592 downwards.
ACCTGACATGGTAGCCTAAATATCAACCCGGAGAATTGATTTCAACAAGTTGCATCTGCTCCTCCTAAGAAAAGCTTATACCAACTAGAGGTACTGTGAGCAAGCTCACAAAGTGATACCCCACCGCACCTGTCAGAACGGAATTATATTGCTTCATGCACATCTTCATATGAAGTTCTTCCATTGTGTAAAGTTTCATGAAAATTCTTCAAAAGGTTTAGGAGGAGTTGTGCTTATAAGGATGGACAGACGGACAGATGGACAGATGGACAGACAGACGGACGGATGGATGGACAGACGGACAGGCAGGGTGATTCCTATATACCCCCTCTGACCAGTGGATCTAAAAAAAAATGATTTTTATAAAATATTCCTCATATTGAATCCCACAGGGAGCCCATATATGAACCCAGGGACTTGGCTTTAACAAACTTGATTATCACCCCCCTAAGGATGCTGCACACCAAATATCAAAACATTCCGACTGCTGGATCTGAAGGGGATTTTTAAAGAAAATTCCTCATTTTGAACTAAGTTACAATTCGAGCTTCCACAGTGAGTCCAAATATGGACCTAGGGGCATGGCTTGAACAAACTTGAATCTCACCCTCCTAAGGATGCTGCATACCAAATATCAAAACATTCTGACTGCTGGATCTGAAGAAGAAGATTTTTAAAGAAAATTCCTCATTTTGAACTAAATTATCATTCAGGCTCCCACAGTGAGCCCAAATATGGACCTAAGGACATAGCTTGAACAAACTTGAATCTCACCCCCCTAAGGATGCTGCATACCAAATATCGAAACATTCCAACTGCTGGATCTGAAGAAGATTTTAAAAAAAAATTCCTCATTTTGAACTAAGTTATATTCGGGCTACCACAGTGAGCCCAAATATGAACCCAGGGACTTGGCTTGAACAAACTTGAATCTCACCCCCTAAGCATGGTGTATACCCATATCAAAAGATTCTGCCTGCTGAATCTTGAGAAGAAGATTTTCAAAGAAATTTGCCTGAAATGCACTAAGTTCAAATTTGGGCTCCAAAACCGAGTCCAAATATAAACCCAGGGAGTCGATTTGAACAAACTTGAATCTGATCCACCCCACAATGTTGCATACCAAATATCGAAAGATTCTGCCTGCTGGATCTGGAGAAGATTTTTTTTAAGAAATTTGCCTGAAATGCACTAAGTTCAAATTCGGGCTTCTATAGTGAGCCCAAATATGAATCCAGGGGGCCCATTTGAACAAAATTGAATCAGATCCGCCCCACAATGTTGCATACCAAATATCATAAGATTCTGCCAGCTGGATCTGGAGAAGAAGATTTTTGAAGAAATTTGCCTGAAATGCACTAAGTTCGAAATCGGGCTCCTATACTGAGCCCAAATATGAACCCAGGGGGCCAATTTGAACAAACTTGAATCAGATCCACCCTACAATGTTGCATAACAAATATCAAAAGATTCTGCCTGCTGGATCTGGAGAAGAAGATTTTTTAAGAAATTTGCCTCAAATGCACTAAGTTCGAATTTAAGCTTCTATAGTGAGCCCAAATATGAATCTAGGGAGCCGATTTGAACAAACTTGAATCAGATCCAACCCACAATGTTACATACTAAATATCAAAAGATTCTGCCTGCTGGATCTGGAGAAGAAGATTTTTTAAGAAATTTGCCTGAAATGTTAAAAAATTTATAGTAATTTATATATTTTTTATACTTACCAATGACCCAGACATAGCTGGTGCTAACTCTTAAAAATCTAGGGCCAAACACAAATTTTGCCCCCCAATCCCCAAAATTTGCATCTAAAACCGAAGAAAACAGGTCCTGAATGGCCCTCTATACTTTGCCTCTACTGCGCATGCGCAGTGTCAAGGACGTCCCGAAATTGGTGCCATTAATCATTCTTACAACCAGTGCCTGGTAAGCACTATGTCCTCAGCGGGGAGGTATGAGTTCCCAACTCCTGGGAGGGCCATCCCCGTCTGGGTCATTGGTAAGTATAAAAAATATATAAATTACTATAAATTTTTCAACATTTTTATACTGTACCAATGACCCAGAATTGAGACTCTTTATACTCTTTTAAAAGTGTCTGAGGATAGTATAATAACGTCCGTTTGACACGTGACATATTCAAATGCTATACTTTAAAACTATGACATGAATGAATTTTTAAAACATAACTTTTCACTTTAAAACCATCCCAGTAACAGCTCAGAATTACTGACTCCGGAGGAGGTATCCCCTTGTTTTCATAATAAAACAGGTGACCCAAGGGAACACCCTCCCCCCCCCTCCCCCCTTTTTCTTGCCCTGGGTCAAATAGCCCAGAGCGAAGAGGGCAGCAGGACGGAGTCACTGCCGGAACATAAAGCCTACATAGCTATAGTTCCAATTGTTAAGTGATCGACATTCTGAGCAGCCGATAATGGACCTAAACAATGCAGGCCTCCAGAAATGGACTCGATATTTCTGAGATAAAAATTTGTGAATGTGGATGGCTGAGACCAATATGCAGCCTTCTTTAAATCTATAATAGCAACACTATTTACGTAAGCCCAAGATGTAGAAGAGCTCTTACTTCATGAGCCGAAATCTTAAGTACAGACTGCTGAGTTAAGGATAGATTATCCTGAGCAGTACCGATAGTTAATTGAATGCATTTAGCAATAGAATGGACCGTAATGATCTTTCTATTAGGAATAAGAGCCAGAAGAAGCTTTACGTCCTTACTGATAAACTGAGATCTGTTAATAATACATAAAGGTCTAGCCGGACAGAGTAAAGGCCTATGCCCGTTCGAAGACGGAAGGACCTTAAAAACAATAGGTTCCGGATATTTATTAGGAGCCTGATTCTTAACCAAAAATCCAACATTAGTAGTAAAGGAATAGAGTTTCCGATACTACGAAAGTGAGAATCGTCCACCGATAGTGCATGAAGCTCACTGACTCTTCAGCAGAAGAGAAGACTAAGAGAATTGCTGTCCTAAAAGGCCAGAATTTGAAACTACTGTCTCAAGAGGTTCAAATGGTTGCTTTAGTTTAATAAGAACCCAAGCTAAATTCCGTATAGGAATTAATCTAAGGATTCTAGGTCTATTTATCGAAAAGTTTCAAACTAACTTTGATAAAGAGACATTAGGCTCAATTGTAAACTATCATGGTGTGCATAGGTATCAGATAACATAGACCTATAACCTTTAATAGTAACTGGCTGCAGTTGATCTCGTCAAACAAGTATACTAGAAAGTTTGCAATGTCTGGTATGGAGGGATCAAAAATATCAACATAAAGATCCCTACACCAACGACGGAAGACCCTCCACTTTAGCCGCATAGAATAGCGAAGAGGATGTCCTCCTACAGTTAGAAATCGCGTCCACTGCTCGTCCTGTACAATGCTTGCCATGCAAGAAGGACCGCACAACGGAATACGTGAAGGTTGAGACCTTTCGGGTTGTGATGAAGTTGACACGATTTCCCCAGCGAAAAAAGATCCTCTCGTGGAGGAAGTTTTCGCGGTAAGTCCCACAGCAGATACCTAAGTAAATTTATCCACGGTCTCTGTGGAGACAGAGATGCTACCAACAGAATTGTATTGTGAATGTATTATCCTAGCAATACTTGCTGAATCAACAGCGCTGGAGGATACGCATATCCTATCATCCCGTCGTACTAGATCGATAGAGCGTTAACTACATATGCCCGGGGATCCGGACACGGTGACACATACATCTGCAATTGATTGGTGAGTTGTGTCGCAAAAAAAAAAAAAAAAAATTATCACTGGGCGCTCCCATTGGTAGCAAATCTGATTGAATACCTGTTTGTTGAGAGTCCATTCTGACGGCAACAATCGACCCTTACGTGAAAGGGAGTCTGCTAATACAATCCAACGACCCAGAATATGACGGACCGAAACAGAACTTGGTGTTCTATAACAAACAGAAGGATTCTTTCCGTTAAATTCAATAACGGAACCGAATGAGTGCCTCCCTGGTTCCGGATATACGCAACTACTGTCGTATTATCGGACAGGATTTGACATGCGTTTCTGAATAATGTTCATCCAATGACGTAGTGCAAGCCAAAATAATATCATTTCTTGGAAGTTAAGTGCTTGCCTAAAAACTGCGGAACCCAAAGACCCTGGCACTTCGAATCCGTTGGGATCAATATTGTGCCCCAACCTGTTTGACTGGCATCCGTCATAATCGAGAAACTCGGATCTGGCAACTACAGTGGAACTCTCTGAGTCAACCACCAAATGTTTGCCCAAATCTGAATCTCTTGTTACACTTGATTGACAAGAGAATGTGTATATCGAGCAATTCATAGATTGCTGAAAGGTTGCCGTCGAAGAGAAGCTTCTCCGAGACCGAAGCGACTCTGAGAGAGTTCTTCACCTTACTATCCACGCGCGTGGATGTAGCTAGGGCTGCGTCACGTCTAATCAACTCCAGGTTGCCACTGAAGGGCGGAGTTATACGTGGAAAACTACTGCCCTTGAAAGAAATCTCATTAAGAATCATATCCTGGAATTCTTTCTCTTGAAGACATAATGATAACGCCTCAGTAAGGTGGTCTACATATGATAAAGCGTCTAAGTTAAGTCTATTAGACATCATTGTCGTTTCCAACGTCGTGGTTGGAAATGACATAGACGGCGAAAAAGACAATACCCAGTCTTCAGCCTCGTCGTCTAGATGCAGAGGAACTCTCAGTATGCCCTGTCCTGCCATTTCAAATTATTCCTAGACTTGATGAAAGGCAGATTAGAGCATTTGCGGACAAGAAACTAGACTAGTATGTTTTGGTAGCAAGCTTATATATATATAGCGTCGTTCAATAATTCAAAAGTTCTAGTGACATTATTGGACTGTGTCGGCAACTCAGGGACGATGTCCCTGAACCGATCAAAAATAAATTCTGTGTCCAATGACGCTATTAGTTTCTTATCCAGCATCGCAGCATTCTAGTCCGACGGAACAACCTCCGGAAGATAATGCCGGAAGAAATGTATGGCATCTTCTGTTGTTCCGAAAGGGAAAGCTCGAAATCGCCCGAATCCCATTCGCCATCCTGTCAGACCCTATGAAGTGTTCGGTTGTTCGTACCTGATGCATCAGCGGAGCGAACCGACCCAGCGTCATCTGATTATTCCTCATCCGACAGAGATTCTGTCGTTTGCTGGAATGCTGCGATAAGCTGTGCTATTTTGGATAGCACATCCGTCACTGAGGCCTGTGGAGAAGCGGTCTTATGTTGCTTTGCCGCTGGAAGCTCCATGTTCGTTACCCCGTGTATACTTCTATTATGCGAGCAACCGGAGTGTACAGGCCTCGTGTCCCTTGGCTACCGGATGGCGTGACCTGTTCGCCGTGGAATCACTGAATGACGAAGCTGGCAGGATACTCGAGGTCACGTGCCAAGTTGCGGTCGTGTGCGCTGCCGTGAGGATGAGGAAGTATTATCGACAGTCTCTCGGACTGTCTATATAACGGAGCGTCCCGAGCGGCGGACATATGCTCCGAATGCGAAACGTTTGTACCACAACATCCGGTCCCAGATGTTGTTGTACGAGAGAGGGAACTCTCTCGCTCGCAGCCCGGACGGACCTGGACGAGCTAGGAACCGGACTAACAGGCTTCCTCCGATCTCTCCTCTAATCCGTCGTCACTGGGTGTGTACTATTGTCTATTATAGTGCTTGCATCACCCAAATCTCCTTCCTGGACCACAACGGACGAACCCGGCTGCCGAACCATTCGATGAATGGACGCTACACCGGGTGAGCTAGCGAATGTCAACGCCGCCGATCCTACTAGGAACCTCTTAGGCGATTGACGTATTCCATGAGCACTTATTGCCGCTAGCTCATCATTTAACTATGACGACAGAGGCACACTTTTGAAAGACATCTCAGTAACTTTGCGAACAAGAAACCAGACTTGCTTGTTAATAGCAAGCATATATATATAAATAGCGTCGTTCAATAATTCGAAAGTTCCTGTGACATTATTGGACTGTGTCGGAACTGAGGGACGATGTCCCTGAACCGATCCAAAATTTTTTGTGTCCACCGACGCTATCAGTCTCCGGCATCGCAGCATTGTGGTCCGACGAAACAACCTCTATAAGATAAAGCCGGATGACATATACAGCAGCTTTTGTTGTTCCAAAAGGGAAAGCTCGAAATCCTCCGAATCCCTTTCGCCATCCTGTCGGACCCTATGAAGTTTTCGGACGTCTGTACCTGATGCTTCAGCGGAGCGTCCCGACCCAGCGTCGTCGGATATTACATGATGCGACAGAGATACTGTCGTTGCTGGGATGCTGCGATAAGTTGTGCTATTCGGGATAGCACGTCCATCACTGAGGCTTGTGCAGTAGCGGTCTTACGATGCTTTGCCGCTGGAAGCTCCGTGTACGTTGACTCCTGCATACTTTTCTATGCGAACGTCCGGAGTCTACAGGCCTCGTGTCCCTGGCTACCGGATGGCATGACCTGGTCGCCACGTATTCTCTGATTGGCGAAGTTGACTGGATATCGGAGGTCATGTAGCCAAGGTGCGGCCGTGTGCGCTGCCATGAGAATGAAGAAGCCTTATTGACAGTCTCTCCGGACTGTCTATATAAAGGAGCGTCCTGAGCGGCGGACGTATGCTCCGAATGCGAAACATTTTGTACCACAACATCTGGGGCCAGATTTTGTTGTACGAGAGAGGGGCCTCTCTCGCTCGCAGCCCGGATGGGCCTGGACGAGCTATGAACTGGACTAATAGGCTTCCTCCGTTCTCTCCTCTAATCCGCCGTCACTGGGTGTGCACTTGGTTGTTTTATAGTGCTCGCATCACCCAAAACTCCTTTCTAGACCGCAACGGACGAACCCGGCTGCCGAACCATTCGATGAATGGATGCTACACCGGGCGAGCTAGCGGACGTCAAAGGCTGTCGATCCTACTTGGGACCTCTTAGGCAACTGACGTATTTCCATGAGCACTTTTCCGCTAGCTCTTCATTAATTGTGACGACGGAGGTACACTTTTGGAAGACATCACGGATACATCACCCTGTTCTTGATCGTCTGAAATAGAGATTGATAAACTAGAGTGACCCTGCGGGGAAAGGACCGGCATGGCCATTTCCCCGCTAACATACCGTGACACACGCTTCCCATGTTGTCATCGAAAATAACACATACTGAACAGGAGTTAGTGCGAGTACACTGACTACATTTATGCAATGATTATGAAAGTCAGAGGAAGATTTCCTCTTAATCGAATTGAACAATATCCTTTCATTCTGAAAAGAAAACAAAGTCCTAGTACTCGCACCAACCCCTGAAAATCAAAATACATAATAACATGATCCATTAACATAGAAAAAATAATTGAAATCAAAATAATTTTTGAAAAAATATTTTTTCAGAAAACCCCAAGTTTCTGAAAAGAAACATTGAGCCCCAATGGATCCCAAGCCTAAGTGTGGACAAAAATTTTAAAAATATTTTAAAAATTTAATGCAACACTTACGAATAATAATAATGTATCTAGATATGATTAAACTAACATCAAGATATTATTTTCAAGAAATCCCCCTCACACAGAGGCTGTTGTCAATGTAAACAAGAAGTGTAAAAACACCAGAAACATGACTCCAGGCACTGATAACCATGGCCCGAAATCAGTTACCAATAATACACTATCTGATGCAAAACAGAGACTTCCAGGGAAGAAACTACAGAACATCAGATGGTAGATGCAGAACACTACGCCTATACACCCAAGGGTGAAGACGTAAACATGGGGAAAAGAACAGAATTCATTCTGTTATCCAGCTAAAACTCCCAAGAAATTTTAGTAATAATATTACAGAAAATATGCCAAAAGCATGGGAGAATAGAAGGGGGGACTTAAAGGAAAGGGAGAGAGGAAAACACTGAACAAGCAGTGTAACTTTATAGCAAGAATGACCACAACAGGCCATTGCCTCGAAAATAGGTAACTTAAAATAGGTAACTTAACACAATTTCATTAACAAATTTTAAGTTACAGCCCTGATTATTTTCTGTCACACATTTTTCCTCTCCTCCTTCTATATCCTCCTTAGAACCACCATTTCTCTAATATTTATGTGTCTGGCATCATTTAAACTGAGATTTACAAGCACAAAGATCAGTCAGATGTTAACTGATGAAGGGCCAAACAAAGAATGATTAATGGCGCCAATTTCGGAACGTCCTTGACACTGCGCATGCGCAGTAGAGGCAAAGTATGGAGGGCCATTCAGGACATGTTTTCTTTGGTTTTAGATGCAAATTTTGGGGATTGGGGGGCAAAATTTGTGTTTGGCCCTAGATTTTTAAGAGTTAGCACCAGCTATGTCTGGGTCATTGGTACAGTATAAAAATGCACTAAGTTCAAAATCGGGCTTCTATTCTGAGACCAAATATGAACTCAGGTGGCCTATTTGAAGAAACTTGAATCAGATCCACTCTACAATGTTGCATACCAAATATCAAAAGATTCTGCCTGCTGGATCTGGAGAAGAAGATTTTTTAATGTTTTTCCCATTGCCTACAGTGTTAAAAAGTGCTGACTCAGCACTTTTTCAAAGTCCTGAAAAAAGTACCTTGTGATCAAACCGATAGGGATTTTTTTAACCATTCTATTCTACTGGATAAAAGTAAGCTTTATACAAAATAAGAAGAATTCTCTGTGCCGTGTAGTTTTGGAGATATGGCAGTTTTAAGGTTTTTCCTATTTTTAGCTCCCGAGGTTCCCACGGGGCAACGAAAATATTTTTTTTTGCATCAATCAACTACTTATGAGTCGGATAATGACCCATTATCATCTCATATCAAATTTGGTTCAAATCGACCTCACGGTTCTGAAAATAGAAATTTTAGGCGTGGCCAAAATTTTTGCCCATCCCATAACAACGGCAAATAATGCCCGACAAACTTCTCTTGAACAAACTTGATTCTAAACCTCAAAAGGACTCTGTATACCACATATCAAGTCTCTGCTACTGGTGGTTCATTAGAAGATTTTCAAAAAATTTGGCCATTTTTTCCCCACCCCTCTGCTCAATATGAGCCGAAACCTAATTTGCATAAAAATCAAAATGCCCCTATATAACCACTACTTACATGAAATATAATTAAAATGTGGCCAGTGGTTTAGGAGAAAGAGGCTCAAACACCACCTTCATGCAGGACGACGGACGACGGACGGATGGACGACGGATGAAGAGTGATAAGAAAAGCTCACCCTGACTTTCAGTCAGGTGAGCTAAAAATTGAGGAGCGAAAAGTTAAAAAATTTATAGTAATTTATATATTTTTTATACTTACCAATGACCCAGACTTAGCTGGTGCTAACTCCACAAAAACCAGGGCCAAACACAAATTTTGCCCCCCAATCCCCAAAATTTGCATCCAAAACAAAAAGAAATCATGTCCTAAAGGACCTCCATAGTACGACTCTACTGCGCATGCGCAGTGACGCAGTCGTCCCGAAATTGGCGCCAAATATCATTCTTACTGGCAGTGCCTGGTCAGCGCTATGTACTCAGCGGGGAGGCAAGAGTTCCCAACTCAGGGAGGGCCATCCCCGTCTGGGTCATTGGTAAGTATAAAAAATATATAAATTACTATAAATTTTTTAACATTTTTATACTGTACCAATGACCCAGACTTAGCTGAATAGTAAACAGGCTGGAGGGCCTAGGACATAGAGGAAAATCCAATAAGCTCAATTATAAAATAAAGAGGTAACCCCTTAAGGAGAAAAGGAGTATTAGGCTTTACATGTATCTTTCTTATTTAATATTTAAATTAGAAAGATACACTACCCTTAATAATTGAGCACAATAACATTCATGTTCTCTATTAATATCCAGTATAACCTTTATACTAATTATTTTTAAAACAAGCCAATAAATAAAGTAGTCCAGAGAATTGAGACTCTTTATAATCATTTAAAAGTGTCCGAGTATTGTATATTAAAGCCCGTTTGACACTTGACATATACAAATGCTTCACACCGAGCTACACTTTAAAAATAAGACATGAATGAAATTAAACATTAATATTACACTTTAAAACCATCCCGGAAGCGACTCAGAAATACTGACTTCGGAGGAGGCATTCCCTTGCTTTTCACTATAAAGCAGGTGACCTAAGGGAACACCCGCCCCCCCCCCCCTTCCCCTTGCCCTGGGTCAAATAGCCCAGAGCGAAGAGGGCAGCCGGACGGAGTCACTGCCGGAACAGAAAGCCTGCATAACTATAGTTGCAACTGTTTAGTGGACGACATTCTGAGCAACAGATAACGGACCTAAACAATGCAGGTCTCCAGAAATGGACTCAATATTTCTGAGATAAAAATTAGTAAATGTGGATGGCTGAGACCAATAAGCAGCCTTCATTAAATCTGTAATAGCAACACTATTAGCATAAGCCCAGGAAGTAGAAAGAGCTCTTACTTCATGAGCAGAAATCTTAAGCACAGACTGCTGAGAAGAAGATAAATCTTCATACGCAGTACGGATAGTTAACTGAATCCATCTAGCAATAGAATGGACTGAAATGTCCTTTCTATTAGGCATCAAAGACAGAAAGAAACGTTTCCGTCCCTTTCTGATGAACTGAGATCTCTGTTTATAGATACGTAGTGCTCTAACAGGACAGAGTAAAGGCCTACGCCCGTCTGAAGACGGAAGAGCCTTAATAACAATAGGTTCCGGATATTTATTAGGAGCCTGATTCTTAGCTAAAAAACCGACGTTAGTAGTGAAGGTGATAGTGTTCCCAACACTACGATAATGAGAATCATCCACCGATAGTGCATGAAGCTCACTGACTCTTCTGGCAGAAGAGAAAGCTAAGAGAAAAGCTGTCTTATAAGATAAGAATTTGAAATCTACTGTCCCAAGAGGTTCAAATGGCTTTTCCTTCAATTTAAGGAGAACCCAAGCTAAATTCCACTTAGGAATTAATCTAAGAGTTCTGGGTCTACTTATCGAAAAGTTTCTAACCAATTTCGATAAAGAGACATTAGATCCAATTTGTAAACTATCATGATGTGCATAGGTATCAGATAACATAGATCTATAACCCTTTATAGTAACCGGTTGCAGTTTGATTTCGTCAAACAAGTATACTAGAAAGTTAGCAATGTCTGGTATAGAGGGATCAAATATATCAACAGAATGATCCCTACACCAACGACGGAAAACCTTCCACTTAGCCGCATAGTTTAGCGAAGAGGAGGTCCTCCTACAGTTAGAAATCGCGTCCACTGCTCGTCCTGTAAAGTGCTTGCCATGCAAGAAGGACCGCACAACGGAAAAACGTGAAGGTTGAGACCTTGCGGGTTGTGATGCAGTTGGCGCGATTTCCCCTGCCAAAGAAGATCCTCTCGTGGAGGGAGCTTCCGCGGTAGGTCCCACAACAGACACCTGAGTAGATTTATCCACGGTCTCTGTGGCGACAGAGATGCTACCAACAGAATCTTGCATTGAGATTGTTTTATCTTTAGCAATACTTGTTGAATTAACGGCGCTGGAGGATACGCATATCCTATCATTCCGTCCCAAGGGATCGATAGAGCGTCTACAGCAAATGCTCTTGGATCCGGACACGGGGACACATACGTCTGCAACTGATTGTTGAGATGTGTCGCAAATAAGTCTATCATTGGCCGTTCCCATTGGTAGCAAATCTGATTGAATACTTGTTTGTTGAGAGTCCACTCCGACGGCAACAAGCGACCCTTTCGAGAAAGGGAGTCTGCTAGCACATTCAGACGAGCCGGTATGTGACGGACCGAAAGAAGAACGTGATGTTCCAACGCAAACAGAAGGATTCTTTCCGTTAGATTGAACAACGGAACTGAATGAGTGCCTCCCTGATTCCGTATATACGCCACTACTGTCGTATTGTCGGATAGGATTTGGACATGAGCATCGTGAATAATGTCCATCCAGTGACGTAACGCAAGCCAAATTGACATCATTTCCTTGATGTTTATGTGCTTGCACAGGAATTGCGGATCCCAAAGACCCTGGCATCTCGAATCCGTTGGGATTAATGATGCACCCCAACCTGTTTGACTGGCATCCGTCATAATGGTAAAACTCGGATCCGGCAACTGCAGCGGAACTCCTTGAGTTAACCACTGAATGTTTGCCCAAGTCTGAATCTCTTGTTTCACTTGATCTGACAAGAGAACGTCTACATCGAGCGAATGAATTTTCACACTCCAATTCTGAGTCAAGAAAATTTGAAGAGGCCGTGTGCGTAGCCGTCCCATCGGAATGAGATCCGCAGCGGCTCCGCACAGACCTATCAGTCTCATAAATTCTCTCGCTGTGACTTTGTCTGTATTTAGACAATAGCGAGCGTAACAACTGACTAATTTCGCTCTGGTTAACGGCAGACGAACGAGATTGTTGTGCGTCTCGAAGCTCATTCCCAGATGAGTGAATGACTTGGACGGCACCAGATCCGACTTCTCCTCGTTTACTATGAAACCGAGACGTCGGAGCAATAGAAGAAGATTCTGAACATCGTTCTGAAGCGTTAACTCGTTGCCGTACCTCTGAAGAATGTCGTCCAGGTAGGCCGACGTTACCGCAGACGAATGAGCTCGGAAGTAAATCATTACCGAGTTCATTACTCGAGTGAAAGCCCAGGGTGCTAGATTCAATCCGAAGCACATGGCCCGGAACTGATACACCACTCCTAGGACTGCGAAGCGTAGATACTTTCGGAATGTCGGATGTACCATGACGTGAAAGTACGCATCTTTGAGATCTATGCTCGTTGCATAATCGTTCACCCGAATACTCGCTCTGACCGATCGAATCGTCTCCATATAAAACTTCGGAGCGATGATCAGCTTGTTTATCCAGCTCAAATCTATGACTGGACGGAACGAGCCGTCTGGTTTCGGAACCAGAAACAGATGGCTGTAGAATCCCAGCGATTCCTGGTTTTCTACGACCTCTACCGCGTTCTTCATTAAAAGAGACTGCACCTCTGATAGCAGAGCGTCTCTTTTCTGAGGGTTTGACGGAAGATGAGTCCACTTTGGACTTCGAGTTAATGGAGGCTTTCGTTTGAAGGATATCTTTAGACCTTCCGAAGTCACTCCTCTCACCCAAGGGTCGTCCGTAATCGACGCCCACTCTTGAGAAAAACTCGACAACCTTCCGCCAACCGGAACGCGATAGAGGTTTGAGCCATCACCTCCTGGATCTGCGAGGCCTGCGGTAGGAGAAACCACGTCTTCCACGACCCGCACCTCGCCTCGTCGACCTCGGGGCGTCCGACCGATTGTCCCGGCCTGAAGGACGTCCCGAACGAGAGTCGCTATCCTGACGGTCTCTCGAATAAGAGCTAGAGGACGCACCGGAACCTCTATAGGAACCTCTCTTGGGCGGATAAGACCCAGAAGTGCCCGCCTTATTCGTGTCTGCTGAATCCGACCTTTTAGGAGCGGATCTAAACAACAGAGAATCACTAGCTTTCTTTTTAATATTATCATAAATAGCGGAAAGCTTGCCGTCAAAGAGAAGATCTCCTGAGACCGAAGCGACTCTAAGAGAGTTCTTCACCTTAGAATCCACTAGTGTGGATGTAGACAGGGCTGCGTCACGTCTAACCAACTCCAGATTAGCCACTGAAAGGGCGGAGTTACACGTGGAATAAGCTACTGCCCTTGAAAGAAGTCTTAAGGAGGATTGTATATCCTGAAACTCTTCCCCTTGAAGACGCAGTGATAACGCCTTCGTAAGGTGATCTGCGTAAGATAAGGCATCTAAATTGGCTCTGTTAGACGCAATAGCTGTTTCCAACACTGCGGTTGGAATAGAAGCTGACGACGGTAATGATAGCTCTAAGTCTTCCGCCTCGTCGTCCATACGCAGAGGAACTCTCGGTATACCCTGACCTGCCGTGTCGAATTTATTCCTTGCATTAATGAAAGGCAGGTTGAGAGTATTTGCGGACAAGAAGCCTGCTTTCCCTGTCCTGGAAGCAAGTTTAAAAATAGCGTCGTTCAATAATTCAAATGTTCTTGCAACATTATTGGACTGCGACGGAAACTCGGGAGCGATGTCCCTGAACCGCTCGAAAAAATCAGAGTCCAATGACGCTATAATTCTCCTGTCCGGAAGCGCAGCAGTCTGGCCCGACGGAACAACTTGAGGAAGAAAGTGCCGGATGAAGTCTACGGCAGCTTTGTGTTGTTCCGAAAGGGATAGCTCCAATTCATCCGTATCCCTTTCACCATCCGGTCGGACCTCCCGATGTTCCCGGTCGTCCGCCCCCGATGCTTCGGCGGAGCGTACCGACCCAGCGCCGTCGGATAATTCTCGATCCGACACCGTCTCTGTCGGCTGCTGGGATGCTGCGATAAGCTGTGCTATCTGCACTAGAATGTCCGACGTCGAGACCTGCGGAGGAGCGGTCTTTCGCTGCTTTGCCGAGGGCAGCTCCGCATCAGATGGCTCCCGCATACTTTTCCTATGCGAACGTCCGGAGTCCATCGGTCTCGAGTCCCTGGCTGCCGGATGGTGTGACCTGGTCGCCGAATAATCCTTCATCGGCGAAGCTGGCAAGATATCGGAGGTCACGCAGCCAAGGTGCGGTCGTGTGCGCCGGCGAGAAGAGGAAGCCTTAACAGTCTCTGCGGACTGCTTATACAACGGAGCGTCCCGAGCGACGGACGTATGCTCCGCTAAAGACACATTTTGTACCACAACATCTGGTCCCAGATGTTGTTGTACGAGAGAGGGGCCTCTCTCGCTCGCGGCCCGGCTGGACCTGGACGAGCTAGGAACCGGACTAAAAGGCTTCCTCCGTTCTCGTTCACTATCCGCCGTCACTGGGTGTGCATCTATTATTTTTATAGTGCTCGCATCACCCAAAATTTCCTCTTGGACCGCATCGGACGAACCCGGCTGCCGAACCATTCGGTGAATGGACGCTACACCGGGCGAGCTAGCGGACGACATTTGTCTAATCTCCATGAGCACTTTTGCCGCTAGCTCTGTATTTAATTGTGACGACGGACGCACACTTGAAGAAGATAACATGGAAACATCACCCTGTTCTGGTTCCTCTGAAATAGAAACTGAGAGAGTAGAGTGACCTTGTGGAGAAAGAGCCGGCATCGCTCTTTCTCCAGAAACAACATATCGTGACACACGTTTCCAATGTTTCTCATCCCAATGTTCACATACAGGACAGGGATTAATGCGAGAACACTGACTACAATTTATGCAATAATCATGAAAGTCAGAGGAAGATTTCTTCCTATTACAATTTGAACAAGTTCCTTTCATTGTGAAGGAACAACAATAAGTCCTAGTTACTCGCAAAAACCCCTGACACAAAGATACATAATAACATGATCCATTAATAAATGAAAAAACAATTGCAAAACAAAATAATTTTGAAAAAATATTTTTTCAGAGAAGCCCAAGTTGCTGAAAAGTAACGTTGAGCCCCGATGGATCCGATGGCAAAGTGTGGTCAAAAATTTTAAAATTATATAAAATAATTAATGAGACACTTTCGGATAATATAAATGTATCTTATAATGAGATAAACTACCTCAAAGGCAAACAGCCCCCCTCAAAAAAGGCTGTTGCCAATGAAAACAAACAGTGTAAACACAGAAGAAAACATGACTCCAGGCACTGAAAAAAACTGGCCCGGAATCAGTCCTCAATTACACTCTATCTGATGCAAAACAGAGACTCCCAGGGGAGAATCTGCAGAACATCAGATGGAAGATGCAGAACACAAACGTTATACACCCATGGGTGAAAACGTAACTATGGGGAAAATAACAGAAAACATTCTGTAACCAAGCAACTCTCCCAGGGAAATTTTAGAAATGAAACTTCTCAAAAATATGCCAAAAGCATGGGAGAATTGCAAGGGGGGACTTTAGAAGGTTAGGGGAGAGGAAACACTGAATAAGCAGTGCAACAATTAGCAAGAATGACAACAAGAGGCGTTTGCCTCGAAAATAGGCAACTTGACATAATTTTAACAAAAAATTTTAAGTACAGCCCTGATTATTTTTTGCCACTTCTTTTTTCCTCTCCTCCTTCTATCCTCCTTAGAATCACATTTTCTCCAAGAATTACGTGTCTGGCATCCTTTAAACTGAGATTTACAAGCACAAAGATCAGTGAGATGTTGACTGATGAAGGGCCAAACAGAGAATGATATTTGGCGCCAATTTCGGGACGACTGCGTCACTGCGCATGCGCAGTAGAGTCGTACTATGGAGGTCCTTTAGGACATGATTTCTTTTTGTTTTGGATGCAAATTTTGGGGATTGGGGGGCAAAATTTGTGTTTGGCCCTGGTTTTTGTGGAGTTAGCACCAGCTAAGTCTGGGTCATTGGTACAGTATAAAAATATAGCCCTCCTAGCCTTAGAAAATAATGATTACCACAACAGCCTATTCCTAAAACCCACAGGTTTTCAAATCTCTGCTATGTTTGTGGTCTCTGCAAGATGGCCACACTGCTCCTCCCACATCTCTGGGACTTGCCAATGCCCGGAGGTGTGAGAGGAGCAGTGTAGCCATCTCACAGAGACTACCTTGTTAGCAGCACCAAATAAAATGTTCAAAGCCCACTGAGCAGAATTCATTAATACTACAATTTCATTTTGCCACTTTTAGCTTTTGTAAGCTTGAGGAGAGCTAATCACACCCCTAGGCCATGTGAGGAGAGCGATTTTTAGCCCTCCTGCATTTTTAAGAATACCAGGGCTGCCACCCTCAACAAGACTTGCTTGCTCAAACACTGATAAACCAAATAATTTATTACGACAAATAAATGTTGTTTTTTGTCCCAGACTTCAATCATTTTCTCCACTATGTAACAATAATTAAGATAATAACCTATAAACCTGAACACAAAATGAAGATGAATTGACTTGCGGTTGAGCAACACAAGTGAAGTAAAGATAGAGACAAAACAACTCCTGCAAAACCTACCAAGATGACAGATGGTGAAAGGTCATGTTTGTGAAGTGTATACAGCACAATGAATACATTAATAAATAGTAAATCCTGTTTTTTTCACAATTGCATTCGCCAGAATAATGCCACGCCCCATTTTGACAAGTTTCACCCACCAAAAATCTTCCGTCTCCATCTCACCAAGTGCAAGAGAATGTTCCATGGGTGTCATCTTTTTTTTATATCCTGCACTTTGATTGGCAAATGTGAGTGTTCATGGTGTAATTTACCCAAACTAGTCATGTTAACCTATTCCATTGCCCTTACAAACTCAATATAATTCAATTGACTAAACCTATGTCATTGAATGTTATGTTGTACCCTTATTCTGCATTCTTCCTCTTGAAGACATGTTGAATATTTCATCTTGTCTTCAGATCAATATTGACATAAAGGGAATCATTTGTATTTTCCCTTTTCAACATTTTTTACTTGATAACTCATGTCTCATCTTCAGGTCAATATTAACATGTGATACATACAATATTACTCAGATCTGTTAGGATGAATGCAGGAAAATCCAAAGAAAATATGAAAATTTAAGGCAAAGTATTTTAATCTTACTATTTGATTAACCCTTAGGGACCTTTTTCCAACTTTGATCAATTTTTACTGAATTAGAACAGGTGCCCCAACTTGCTATGTTTGGGTAAACTTGCAAGGTAAACTCTAAGTACAATGGCATTTGTTTCTAAGCCTATAGGCAGTCAAGACTTGTGTAGACACAATTGCAAAGTCACAAAGCATTAATCGTCACAGTGTGGCAAAATGTATGAAAAATCTCCAGGACTTTAGGGGTTAAATTTCTATTCATGAATAGATATATATATACAGTTAAAACTATAAGCCCTGTCATGAAATGCGCACAAAGAGCATGTCGATCTGTGCGTTAATCTACAAGTTATGACCATAGTAAGGCCATCAAATTCTGTACATATGGCCTGTGCACAAGCAATGTTTCAGCCAATGGACATCTGGGTAACCATTAGAACCTACCATGCTTTGGATGCCATTCGATATGGAAATTGCATGCAATTCCTACACACAATTAAGCCTAGATAAGCACACAGTTCGTGACAGGACTTCTAGTTTTAACTGTACAACGGCTGGTCAAGTTTACTGTTTGGTCAAAAATGCCTGAATTAAATAAAGTTCCACAAATGAATATGATTGCTGTATTCAGCAGGAATATCTAACAGCAGTGTGCAAGGAGTTAACCTTTATCACAATACCTCTAAGTGCCTGTTTACAACATACCACTAAACTTTTGTTTTTTACTGAAGAGAATATAACAATAGCATGATTTTGAAGGGCATTACAGAATGTTAATGGCTCAACAGAAATGGTTAACAGCCCAAGAGTTTATTACCGGCCTGAGACGAAGTCGAGGGCTGCCAATAAGCTCAAGGGCTGTTAACTATATCTGTTGAGCCATTAATACACTGTCATGCCCGATAAAGTTAAGTTATTTCTATTACTGCCATTTTCGTACAGCGGGTACAATGCATTTAAATTATATGGGAAATAAAATAAACAAAGTTTGATGTTTTGAATTGAAAAAAAAACTAGCGAAACTATCATCTGATTTGTTGACAAACAAATTGAGTAACATGATTATCATCTGATCATGCAGTCTACAGCAAAATTTGGAAAGTTTGATGATGAAATATATCTTCGAAATGCGAACTTTAGGCAAAGAGTTTATTCATCAAAGATGTCATTACTTACTTAGTGCATATTGCTTCCTATATTTTCTTACCTTATCTATCCGTGACACAAAGGGAAACACTTGAAACAAATGTGCTTACAAATTAAAAATCCAAATTGAATTTCGTTCCAAATGGAATTCTGGGAAAAAATTTTATTGATTGGCTGAGAGATGTTACATCATTGTCTATATTTAGGCATCTCAGGCTGTTATTGACTTGTCGGGCCATTATAGTCAATAACGGCCTGACACATCACATGGCTTGTACTTGTTGAGCACTATGAGGTTTCAATGCCCAGTAAAACATTGTTAATGTGCTAGGAATGCCTGCAAAGTGGTAATAAAGTTAAAAAATTTATAGTAATTTATATATTTTTTATACTTACCAATGACCCAGACATAGCTGGTGCTAACTCTTAAAATATAGGGCCAAACACAAATTTTGCCCCCCAATCCCCAAAATTTGCATCTAAAACTAAAGAAAACATGTCCTGAAAGGCCCTCCACACTTCGCCCCTACTGCGCATGCGCAGTGTCAAGGACGTTCCGAAATTGGCGCCATTAATCATTCTAATAACCAGTGCCTGGTAAGCGCTATGTACTCAGCGGGGAGGCAAGAGTTCCCAACTCCTGGGAGGGCCATCCCCGTCTGGGTCATTGGTAAGTATAAAAAATATATAAATTACTATAAATTTTTTAACATTTTTATACTGTACCAATGACCCAGACATAGCTGAATAGTAAAAAGGCTGGAGGGCCAAGGACATAGAGCAAAATGGAATACGCTCAATAAAATAAAATAGAGTCATCCCCTGTAGGGAAAAAGAAGTAATAGGCCTTACATGTATCTTTCTTATTTATGATAAATTAGAAAGATACAACACCTTCCAAAATTGAGCTTCATACATCCATGTACTCTATTAATATCCAATATAATCCTTATACTAATAATTTTTAAAGTAAGCCAATAAATAAAGTAAGTCTAGAGAATAGAGACTCTTATACTCCTAAAAGTGTCTGAGGATTGCATAATCATGTCCGTTGACATATGCAATATTCAAAAGCTATACTTTAAAAACTAAGACTTGAATGAATTTTAAAAACCTAAACTTCTCACTAAACAACCATCCCAATAACAGCTCAGAATTACTAACTCCAGAGGAGGTATCCCCTTGTTTTCATAGTAAAACAGGTGATCCAAGGGAACACCCTCCCCCCCCCCCCCCCCCCTTTTTCTTGCCCTGGGTCAAATAGCCCAGAGCGAAGAGGGCAGCCGAACGGAGACACTGCCGAAACAGACAGCCTACCTAGCTATAGTAGCAACTGTTAAGTGAATGACATTCTGAGCAGTAGATAATAGACCTAACAATAGAGGCCTCCAGAAATGGACTCGATATTTCTGAGATAAAATTCATGAATGTGGATGGCTGAGCGCAATGAGCGGCCTTCAAAAATCTATAATAGCGACACTATTAATGTAAGCCCAAGAAGTAGAAGAACTCTTACTTCATGAGCCGAAATCTTAAGCACAACTGCTAAGTCAATGATATACCATAAGCAGTACCGATAGTTAATAGAATCCATTAACAATAAAATGGAGCGTAACATCCTTCTACTAGACATCAAAGACAGAAGAAGCTTACGCCCATAGTAATAAACAGATATCTGTTTATAAATACATAAACTGTACCAGGAAAGAGTAAAGGCCTATGCCCATACGAAGACGGAAGGACCTTAAAATAATAGGTTCCGGATAATAGGAGCCTAACTCTTATGCAACAATCCAACCTAAATAGTAACGGAAATAGTGATTCCGAAACTACGAAAGTGAAAATCATCCATCGATAGTGCATGAAACTCACTGACTCTACAGTAAAAGAGAAACCAACAGAATTACTGTCTAAAAGGTCAGAATTTGAAAACTACTGTTTCCAGAGGCTCAAATGATTACTTAGCTAAATAAGAACCGAAGTTAAAATCCGTATAGGAATTTAATCTAAAGATTCTAAGTCTATTTATCAAAAAGTTACTAACTGACTTAGATAAAGAGACAAAAGACTCAATTGTAAACTATCGTAGAGTGCATAGGTATGAGGTAACATAAACCTATAACCTAAATAATAACAGGCTGCAGTAGATCTTGTGAAACAAGTATACTAAAAAATAGCAATGAGTAGTATGGAGGGATCAACAATATGAACATAATGATCCCTACACCACGCCGGAAGAGCCTCCACTTTAGCCGCATAGAATAGCGAAGAAGAGGATCTCCTATAGTAAGAAATCGCGTCCAAAGCTCGTCCAGTACAGTGCTTACAATGCAATACGGACCACACAACGGAATACATGAAGGTTGCGACCTTGCTGGTTGTGATAAAGATGACACGATTTACCCAGTGAAAAAAGATCCTCACATAGAGGAAGATTTCACGTTAAGACCCACAGTAGACAAGAGAGTAAATTACTCATGATCTCCGTGAAGATAGAGATGCTATCAACAGAAATGTATAGTGGTTGTTTATCTTAGCAATACCTGCTGAAACAACTGCGCCGGAGGATACGCGTATCCTATCATTCCGTCCTATAGATCAATAGAGCGTTAACAGTATTAGCTCAGAGATCTGGACAAGCCAACACATACGTCTGCAATTGATTAGCAAGCTGTGTCATAAATAAAACATCATTGGGCGCTCCCATAGATAGCAAATCTGATTAAATACTTGTTAGTTGAGAGTCCATTCTGACAGCAACAAGCGACCCGTAAGAGAACGGAAGTCCAATAAAACAATCAGACGACCCGGAATATGACGGACCAAAACTGAACTTGGTGTACTATAACCAACAGACGGATTCTTTCCATTAAATTGAATAACGGAAACGAAAGAGTGCCTCCCTGGTTCCGGAAATACGCCACTACTGTCGAATTAAAGGACAGGAATTTGGGCATGCGTTTCTGAATAATGTTCATGCAATGACATAAGCAAGCCTAAAAAACATTATTCCGCGGAAGAAAACTGATTGCTAAGAGACTGCGGAACCCAAAGACCCTGGCACTTCGAATCCGTAGGGATCAGTATTATATCCCAGTCTGTTTGACTGGCAACCGTCATAACAGCCACACTCGGGTCCGGCAACTGCGGTGGCACTCTCTGAGTCAACCACCGAATGTTTGCCCCAGTCTGAATCTCTTGTAACACTAGATAGACAAGAGAACGTGTAAATCGAGCAATTCATGGATTGCCGAAAAGTTGCCGTCGAAGAGAAGCTCCTCCGAGAACGAAGCGACTCTGAGAGTTCTTAACCTTGCTATCCACGCGTGTGGATGTAGCTAGGGCTGCGTCACGTCTAACTAACTCCAATCAGCCACTGAAGGGCAGAGTTATACGTGAACAAACTACTGCCCTCAAAAGAAATTACATTGAGAATAATATCCCGTAAATCTTTTCTTGAAGACGTAATGATAACGCCTCAGTAAGGCGGATTACGTATCATAAAGCGTCTAAGTTAAGTCTACTATACATAATGTCATTCCCAACATTGAAATTGGAAAAGACATAAACGGCGAAAAAGAATATATGCAGTCTTTAATCACACCGTCTAGACGCATATGAACTCTCGGTATGCCCTGCTCTGCCAAAATAAACTATTCGTATAAATGATAAAATGGCAGAAATGAGCAACGCGGACAAGAAACTAAACTATCATGCTTAGTAGCAGGCTTGTATATATATATATATAGCGTCGAAAAATAAAACACATGTTGTAATGACAATATTGGACTGCGTCGGTAAGTCAGGGACAATGTCCCTGAACCGATCGAAAAATCCGAGTCCAATGACGCTATAAGTCTCTTATCCAAGATCGCAGCAATGAAGTCCGAAATAACAATCACTGGAAGATAACGCCATTAGATATAAAAGGCATCTTCTGATACTACTGAAGGGAAAACTCGAAATCTTTCAAATCCCTTTCGCCATCCTGTCGGACCCTATAAAGCGTTCGGTCGTCCGTACCTGATGCAACCACGGACCGCACCGACCCAGCGCCGTCGGATAATTCCTGATTCGACCGAGAAACTGTCAATTGCTGGGATGCTGCGAAACAACTGTGCTAACTCGGATAGCACGTCCGTCACTGAGGCCTGAGGAGAAGCAGTCTTACGATGCATTGCCGCTGGAAGCTCCGTGATCGTTACCCCGTGCATACTACCAATATGCGAGCGAACGGAGTGTATAGGCCTCGTGTCCCTTGGCTACCGGATGGCGCGACCTATTCGCCGTGGAATCACTGAATGCCGAAACTGATCGGATACTCGAGGTCACGTAGCCAATGTGCGGTCGTGTGCCCTGCTGTGAGGATGAGGAAGCATTAAGGACAGTCTCTCGGACTGTCAATATAACGGAGCGTCCCGACCGACGGACATATGCTCCGAATGTAAAATATCTGAACCACAACATGCGGTCTCCTATGTTGTTGGACGAGAGAGGGACCTCTCTCGCTCACAGCCTGGACGGACCTGGACAAGCCAGGAACCGGACTAACAGGCTTCCTCCGATCTGTCCTCAATCTGCCGTCACTGGGTGAGTACTAAAGTAATTAAAGTGCTCGCATCACCCAAATCTCCTTCCTAGACCGCAACGGACGAACCCGGCAGCCGAACCATTCGATGAATGTACGCTACACCGGGTGAGCTAGCGAATGTCACTCCGTAGGCGATAGACATATTCCATGAGCACTTATTGCCGCTAACTCTTCATTAACTATGACGACAGAGGCACACTTTTGAAAGACATCTCCATAACTCTTCGAACAAGAAACCAGAAATGCTTGGTTAGCAAGCATAAAATAATAATATATATAGCGTCGTTCAATAATTCGAAAGTTTGTGTGACATTATTGGACTATGTCGGAACTGAGAGACGATGTCCCTGAACCGAACCAAAAATTTCTAAGTCCACCGACGCTATCAGTTTCTTATCCGGCATCGCAGCATTCTGGTCCGACGAAAGAAGCTGTAGAAGACCAAGTCAGATGACATACACAACAGCATATGTTGTTCCGAAAGGGAAAGCTCGAAATCCTCCGAATCCCTTTCGGTATCCCGTCGGACCGGATGAAACTTTCGGACGTCCGTACCCGCTTCCGCGGAGCGTCCCGACCCAGCATCGTCGGATAAAATATATGCGACAGATTCAGTTGATGCTGGGATGCTGCGATAAACTGTGCTATTAAGGAAAGCACGTCCGTTCCCGAGGCCTGTGCAGTAGCGGTCTTACGATGCATTGCCGTCGGAAGCTCCGTGTACGTTGACTCCCGCACACTTCCTATGCGAACGTCCGGAGTCTGCAGGCCTCGTGTCCCTGGCTACCGGATGGTGTGACCTGGTCGCCGAAGAATCCTTGATCGGCGAAGCTGGTAATATATCGGCGGTCACGCAGCCAAGGTGCGGTCGTGTGCGCTGACGAGAAGAGGAAGCCTTAGCAGTCTCTGCGGACTGCCTATACAACGGAGCGTCCCGAGCGACGGACGTATGCTCCGCTTGCGACACATTTTGTACCACAACATCTGGGGCCAGATGTTGTTGAACGAGAGAGGGGCCTCTCTCGCTTGCCGTCCGGATGGACCGGAACGAGCTATGAACCGGACTAAAAGGCTTCCTCCGTTCTCCCTCCGATCCGCCGTCACTGGGTGTGCATTAGGTTAATTTATAGTGCTCGCATCACCCCAAAATTCCTTCTAGACCGCAACGGATGAACCCGGCTGCCGAACCATTCGGTGAATGGACGCTACACCGGGCGAGCTAGCGGACGTCAAAGGCCGTCGAACCTACTAGGGTCCTCTTAGGCAATTGGCGTATTTACATGAGCACTTTTCCGCTAGCCCTTCATTAATTGTGACGACGGAGGCACACTGTTGGAAGACATCACAGATACATCACCCTAATCTTGATCGTCTGAAATAGAAATTGATAAAGTAGAGTGACCCTGCGGGGAAAGGACCGGAGTGTCCAAATTCCCAATAACATACCGTGACATACGCTTCCCATATTGTCATCGAAATCATACGATACAGAACAGGAGTTAATGCGAGTACACTGACCACATATAGAATGATAATAAAGTCAGAGGAAGACTTCCTCTTAAAACAATTGATCAATATCCTTTCAATGTGAAAAGAAAACAAGTCCTGGTACTCACACTAACCCCTGGCAATCAAAATACATAATAATAATATGATCCATTAATATAGAAAAAATAATTGAAATCAAAATATTTTGAAAAAATATTTTTTCAGAACAGCCCAAGTTTCTGAAAAGTAACGTTGAGCCCCAATGGATCCCAAGCCTAAGTGTGGACAAAAATTTTAAAAATATTTTAAACAATTTATTCAACACTTACGAACAATAATAATGTATCTAGTTATGATTAAAATAACATCAAGATATTATTTTTTAGAAATCCCCCCCTCACACAGAGGGCTGTTGTAAATGTAAACAATGAGTGTAAAAACACTAAAATAAGACTCCAGGCACCCAGGCCCGAAATCAGTTACCAAAAATACACTATCTGATGCAAAACAGAGACTTCCAGGGAAGAAACTGCAGAACATCAGATGGTAGATGCAGAACACAACGCCTAACCACCCGTAGGTGAAGACGTAAACATGGGGAAAAGAACAGAATTCATTCTGTTATTCAGCTAAAACTCCCAAGAAAATTTAGTAATAATAATTACAAAAACTATGCCACAAGCATGGGAGAATAGCAAGGGGGAACTTAAAGGACAGGGAGAGAGGAAAACACTTAAAAAACAGTGTAACTAAACAATCAGAATGACAACAAAATGGCTGCTGCCTTGAAAATAGGTAACTTAACATAATTTCATTAAAAAAATTTAAGTTACAGCCCTGATAATATTCTGTCACACATTTTTTTCCTCTCCTCCTTCTCTATCCTCCTTAGAATCACCATTTCACTAATATTTATGTGTCTGGCATCATTTAAACTGAGATTTATAAGCACAAAGATCAGTCAGATGTTAACTGATGAAGGGCCAAACTTAGAATGATTAATGGCGCCAATTTCGGAACGTCCTTGACACTGCGCATGCGCAGTAGGGGCGAAGTGTGGAGGGCCTTTCAGGACATGTTTTCTTTAGTTTTAGATGCAAATTTTGGGGATTGGGGGGCAAAATTTGTGTTTGGCCCTATATTTTAAGAGTTAGCACCAGCTATGTCTGGGTCATTGGTACAGTATAAAAATATAGAAAATCAAGGATGTGGCGGACAGAGACCAATTTGAATTTTACCATTATCTCCCAACAAGTAGAACCAGGCTCTGTTATTCATTCCAACTGCTAAGTGATATGGACCAATTCCCAAGAATGATGGCTCAACATCTATTGCAATATTGATTGGTTGGTCCTGAAATAAAAGAAAACAACATTATTCTTTTTCTCTATTTTAACCCCCTTCACTCTAATGTCAAAATAACAAAATTTCAGGAAGCTGTTTTTCCCATAATGCATCTAGAAATTTAACCAATTCAATCTCATTTGACAGAGCTCAATGAGCTCTCTCAAACGAGACTGAATTGGTTAAATTTCTAGTTGCATTATGAGAAATTTTTCCTGCCTGAAATTTAGATATTTTGACATCAGTGTGCTGGGGGTTAATCAACCGTGAGTAGGAAAGGACAGATATTTCAGTTTTGCTTCAACCCTGTGTTATTTTGTTATAAGGCTCCACAAAGTAGATCTTCTGTTTCTCAGGACATTTTTTTTTATAAAATTACATGTGGGCAGGCAGTTTTTTATTTTATTTTTTATTTTTGTAAATATTTCTTTGTCATCAGTAGTTCATGTTGTTGGTTTGTTTTATGTTTTTGGCCTCATAATCTGCAGAATAGCATGGGTGGTGGTATATTTCATCCCTTGAGTGCAAGAAGGCTTTGCAGTGCTTAAGCATTGCAAAGCCTTGTTGCACTCAATGAACAAATTCATCAATTTTATTTACTTGCGTAAAATATCCGACATAAACCATTAAATTTTTCTTTTTTTAAGTTTGCATTGGTTATAAAAAGAGACCATGCAGCAGCCAATAGGACCAATTGGTAGAGCCTGAGAAACAGATTTTTAACTTTTTTTAGGCCTAATGAAGTTTAACCCTTTACCCAATGTACAGTGGGCATTATTCACAAAATGGGCATTCAAATTTCTTCTTCAAATTTTTCCCCAAAGATATAGCTAATAACTCCTCATTGGAACAAGCTTTTTGAGTTTGTTCCAATGAAGGGTCATAAGATATGATTTGGAAGTGAAAAGTTAAAAAATTTATAGTAATTTATATATTTTTTATACTTACCAATGACCCAGACATAGCTGGTGCTAACTCTTAAAATATAGGGCCAAACACAAATTTTGCCCCCCAATCCCCAAAATTTGCATCTAAAACTAAAGAAAACATGTCCTGAGAGGCCCTCCACACTTCGCCCCTACTGCGCATGCGCAGTGTCAAGGACGTTCCGAAATTGGCGCCATTTATCATTCTAATAACCAGTGCCTGGTAAGCGCTATGTACTCAGCGGGGAGGCAAGAGTTCCCAACTCCTGGGAGGGCCATCCCCGTCTGGGTCATTGGTAAGTATAAAAAATATATAAATTACTATAAATTTTTTAACATTTTTATACTGTACCAATGACCCAGACATAGCTGAATAGTAAAAAGGCTGGAGGGCCAAGGACATAGAGCAAAATGGAATACGCTCAATAAAATAAAATAGAGTCATCCCCTGTAGGGAAAAGAAGTAATAGGCCTTACATGTATCTTTCTTATTTATGATAAATTAGAAAGATACAACACCTTCCAAAAATTGAGCTTCATACATCCATGTACTCTATTAATATCCAATAATCCTTATACTAATAATTTTTAAAGTAAGCCAATAATAAAGTAAGTCTAGAGAATAGAGACTCTTATACTCCTAAAAGTGTGTGAGAATTGCATAATCATGTCCGTTGACATATGCAATATTCAAAAGCTATACTTTAAAAACTAAGACTTGAATGAATTTTATAAACTTAAACTTCTCACTAAACAACCATCCCAATAACAGCTCAGAATTACTAACTCCGGAGGAGGTATCCCCTTGTTTTCATAGTAAAAACAGGTGACCCAAGGGAACACCCTCCCCCCCCCCCCCCCCTTTTTCTTGCCCTGGGTCAAATAGCCCAGAGCGAAGAGGGCAGCCGAACGGAGACACTGCCGAAACAGACAGCCTACCTAGCTATAGTAGCAACTGTTAAGTGAATGACATTCTGAGCAGTAGATAATAGACCTAACAATAGAGGCCTCCAGAAATGGACTCGATATTTCTGAGATAAAATTCATGAATGGATGGCTGAGCGCAATGAGCAGCCTTCAAAAATCTATAATAGAACACTATTAATGTAAGCCCAAGAAGTAGAAGAACTCTTACTTCATGAGCCGAAATCTTAAGCACAACTGCTAAGCCAATGATATACCATAAGCAGTACGCTAGTTAATAGAATCCATTAACAATAAAATGGAGCGTAACGTCCTTCTACTAGACATCAAAGACAGAAGAAGCTTACGCCCTAGTAATAAACAGATATCTGTTTATAAATACATAAACTGTACCCGGAAAGAGTAAAGGCCTATGCCCATACGAAGACGGAAGGACCTTAAAATAATAGGTTCCGGATAATAGGAGCCTAACTCTTATGCAACAATCCAACCTAAATAGTAACGGAAGTATTGATTCCGAAACTATGAAAGTGAAAATCATCCATCGATAGTGCATGAAACTCACTGACTCTACAGTAAAAGAGAAACCAACAGAATTACTGTCTAAAAGGTCAGAATTTGAAAACTACTGTTTCCAGAGGCTCAAATGATTACTTAGCTAAATAAGAACCTGAAGTTAAAATCCGTATAGGAATTTAATCTAAAGATTCTAAGTCTATTTATCAAAAAGTTACTAACTGACTTAGATAAAGAGACAAAAGACTCAATTGTAAACTATCGTAGAGTGCATAGGTATGAGGTAACATAAACCTATAACCTAAATAACAACAGGCTGCAGTAGATCTTGTGAAACAAGTATACTAAAAAAATAGCAATGAGTAGTATGGAGGGATCAACCATATGAACATAATGATCCCTACACCACGACGGAAGAGCCTCCACTTTAGTCGCATAGAATAGCGAAGAAGAGGATCTCCTATAGTAAGAAATCGCGTCCAAAGCTCGTCCAGTACAGTGCTTACAATGCAATACGGACCACACAACGGAATACATGAAGGTTGCGACCTTGCTGGTTGTGATAAAGATGACACGATTTACCCAGTGAAAAAAGATCCTCACATAGAGGAAGAATTCACGTTAAGATCCACAGTAGACAAGAGAGTAAATTACTCATGATCTCTGTGAAGATAGAGATGCTATCAACAGAAATGTATTGTGGTTGTTTATCTTAGCAATACCTGCTAAAAACAACAGCGCCGGAGGATACGCGTATCCTATCATTCTGTCCTATAGATCAATAGAGCGTTAACAGTATTAGCTCAGAGATCTGGACAAGCCAACACATACGTCTGCAATTGATTAGCCAGCTGTGTCATAAATAAAACATCATTGGGCGCTCCCATAGATGGCAAATCTGATTGAATACTTGTTTGTTGAGAGTCCATTCTGACAGCAACAAGCGACCCGTAAGAGAACGGGAGTGCGATAAAACAATCAGACGACCCAGAATATGACGGACCAAAACTGAACTTGGTGTACTATAACCAACAGACGGATTCTTTCCATTAAATTGAATAACGGAAACGAAAGAGTGCCTCCCTGGTTCCGGAGATACGCCACTACTGTCGAATTAAAGGACAGGAATTTGGGCATGCGTTTCTGAATAATGTTCATGCAATGACATAAAGCAAGCCTAAAAAACATTATTCCGCGGAAGTTAACTGATAGCTAAAAGACTGCGGAACCCAAAGACCCTGGCACTTCGAATCCGTAGGGATCAGTATATATCCCAATCTGTTTGACTGGCAACCGTCATAACAGCCACACTCGGGTCCGGCAACTGCGGCGGCACTCTCTGAGTCAACCACCGAATGTTTGCCCCAGTCTGAATCTCTTGTAACACTAGATAGACAAGAGAATGTATAAATCAAGCAATTCATGGATTGCCGGAAAGTTGCCGTCGAAGAGAAGCTCCTCCGAGAACGAAGCGACTCTGAGAGAGTTCTTAACCTACTATCCACGCGTGGATGTAGCTAGGGCTGCATCACGTCTAACCAACTCCAATCAGCCACTGAAGGGCGGAGTTATACGTGAACAAACTACTGCCCTCAAAAGAAATTACATTGAGAATAATATCCCGTAAATCTTTTCTTGAAGACGTAATGATAACGCCTCAGTAAGGCGGATTACGTATAATAAAGCGTCTAAGTTAAGTCTAATATACATAATGTCGTTCCCAACATTGAAATTGGAAAAGACATAAACGGTGAAAAAGAATATATGCAGTCTTTAATCACACCGTCTAGACGCATATGAACTCTCGGTATGCCCTGCTCTGCCAAAATAAACTATATGTAAAAAAAGATAAAATGGCAGAAATGAGCCACGCGGACAAGAAACTAAACTATCATGCTTAGTAGCCGTCTTGTATATATATATAAATATATAGCGTCGAAAAATAAAACACATGTTGTAATGACAATATTGGACTGCGTCGGTAAGTCAGGGACAAAGTCCCTGTACCGATCGAAAAATCCGAGTCCAATGACGCTATAAGTCTCTTATCCAAGATCGCAGCAATGAAGTCCGAAAAATAATCACTGGAAGAAATGCCAGAAGATATGAAAGGCATCTTCCGAAACTACTAAAGGGAAAACTCGAAATCTTTCGAATCCCTTTCGCCATCCTGTCGGACCCTATAAAGCGTTCGGTCGTCCGTAGCTTGATGCAACCGCGGACCGCACCGACCCAGCGCCGTCGGATAATTCCTGATTCGACCGAGAAACCGTCAATTGCTGGGATGCTGCGAAACAACTGTGCTAACTCGGATAGCACGTCCGTCACTGAGGCCTGAGGAGCAGCGGTCTTACGATGCATTGCCGCAGGAAGCTCCGAGATCGTTACCCCGTGCATACTTCCAATATGCGAGCGAACGGAGTGTATAGGCCTCGTGTCCCTTGGCTACCGGATGGCGCGACCTATTCGCTGTGGAATCACTGAATGCCGAAACTGATCGGATACTCGAGGTCACGTAGCCAATGTGCGGTCGTGTGCCCTGCTGTGAGGATGAGGAAGCATTAAAGACAGTCTCTCGGACTGTCAATATAACGGAGCGTCCCGAGCAACGGACATATGCTCCGAATGTAAAATATCTGAACCACAACATGCGGTCCCCTATGTTGTTGACTTCCTCCGATCTGTCCTCAATCTGCCGTCACTGGGTGAGTACTAAAGTAATTAAAGTGCTCGCGTCACCCAAATCTCCTTCCTAGACCGCAACGGACGAACCCGGCAGCCGAACCATTCGATGAATGTACGCTACACCGGGTGAGCTAGCGAATGTCACTCCGTAAGCGATAGACATATTCCATGAGCACTTATTGCCGCTAACTCTTCATTAACTATGACGACAGAGGCACACTTTTGAAAGACATCTCCATAACTCTTCGAACAAGAAACCAGAAATGCTTGGATAGCAAGCATAAAATAATAATATATATAGCGTCGTTCAATAATTCGAAAGTTTGTGTGACATTATTGGACTATGTCGGAACTGAGGGACGATGTCCCTGAACCGAACCAAAAATTTCTAAGTCCACCGACGCTATCAGTTTCTTATCCGGCATCGCAGCATATGTTGTTCCGAAAGGGAAAGCTTGAAATCCACCGAATCCCTTTCGGTATCCCGTCGGACCGGATGAAACTTTCGGACGTCCGTACCCGCTTCCGCGGAGCGTCCCGACCCAGCATCGTCGGATAAAATATATGCGACAGATTCAGTTGATGCTGGGATGCTGCGATAAACTGTGCTATTAAGGAAAGCACGTCCGTTCCCGAGGCCTGTGCAGTAGCGGACTTACGATGCATTGCCGCTGGAAGCTCCGTGTACGTTGACTCCCGCATACTTCCTATGCGAACGTCCGGAGTCTGCAGGCCTCGAGTCCCCGGCTACCGACCCAGCGCTGTCGGATAATTCTCGATCCGACACCGTTTCTGTCGGCTGCTGGGATGCTGCGATAAGCTGTGCTATGTGCACAAGAATGTCCGGCGTCGAGACCTGCGGAGGCGCAGTCTATCGCTGCTTCGCCGAGGGCAGCTCCGCATCAGATGGCTCCCGCATACTTTTCCTATGCGAACGTCCGGAGTCCATCGGTCTCGAATCCCTGGCTGCCGGATGGTGTGACCTGGTCGCCGAAGAATCCTTGATCGGCGAAGCTGGTAATATATCGGCGGTCACGCAGCCAAGGTGCGGTCGTGTGCGCTGACGAGAAGAGGAAGCCTTAGCAGTCTCAGCGGACTGCCTATACAACGGAGCGTCCCGAGCGACGGACGTATGCTCCGCTAACGACACATTTGTACCACAACATCTGGGGCCAGATGTTGTTGAACGAGAGAGGGGCCTCTCTCGCTTGCCGTCCGGATGGACCGGAACGAGCTATGAACCGGACTAAAAGGCTTCCTCCGTTCTCCCTCCGATCCGCCGTCACTGGGTGTGCATTAAGTTAATTTTATAGTGCTCGCATCACCCCAAAATTCCTTCTAGACCGCAACGGACGAACCCGGCTGCCGAACCATTCGGTGAATGGACGCTACACCGGGCGAGCTAGCGGACGTCAAAGGCCGTCGAACCTACTAGGGTCCTCTTAGGCAATTGGCGTATTACATGAGGACTTTTCCGCTAGCCCTTCATTAATTGTGACGACGGAGGCACACTGTTGGAAGACATCACAGATACATCACCCTAATCTTGATCGTCTGAAATAGAAATTGATAAAGTAGAGTGACCCTGCGGGGAAAGGACCGGAGTGTCCAAATCCCCAACAACATACCGTGACATACGCTTCCCATATTGTCATCGAAATCATACGATACAGAACCGGAGTTAATGCGAGTACACTGACCACATATAGAATGATAATAAGGTCAGAGGAAGACTTCCTCTTAAAACAATTGATCAATATCCTTTCAATGTGAAAAGAAAACAAGTCCTGGTACTCGCACTAACCCCTGGCAATCAAAATACATAATAATAATATGATCCATTAATATAGAAAAAATAATTGAAATCAAAATATTTTGAAAAAATATTTTTTCAGAACAGCCCAAGTTTCTGAAAAGTAACGTTGAGCCCCAATGGATCCCAAGCCTAAGTGTGGACAAAAATTTTAAAAATATTTTAAACAATTTATTCAACACTTACGAACAATAATAATGTATCTAGTTATGATTGAAATAACATAAAGATATTATTATTTAGAAATCCCCCCCTCACACAGAGGGCTGTTGTAAATGTAAACAATGAGTGTAAAAACACTAAAATAAGACTCCAGGCACCCAGGCCCGAAATCAGTTACCAAAAATACACCATCTGATGCAAAACAGAGACTTCCAGGGAAGAAACTGCAGAACATCAGATGGTAGATGCAGAACCAGAACACAACGCCTAACCACCCGTAGGTGAAGACGTAAACATGGGGAAAGAACAGAATTCATTCTGTTATTCAGCTAAACTCCCAAGAAATTTTAGTAATAATAATTACAGAAATTATGCCAAAAGCATGGGAGAATAGCAAGGGGGAACTTAAAGGACAGGGAGAGAGGAAAAACACTTGTAAAAACAGTGTAACTAAATAATCAGAATGACAACAAAATGGCTGCTGCCTTGAAAATAGGTAACTTAACATAATTTCATTAAAAAATTTTAAGTTACAGCCCTGATAATATTCTGTCACACATTCTTTTCCTCTCCTCCTTTTCTATCCTCCTTAGAATCACCATTTCACTAATATTTATGTGTCTGGCATCATTTAAACTGAGATTTAAAAGCACAAAGATCAGTCAGATGTTAACTGATGAAGGGCCAAACTTAGAATGATAAATGGCGCCAATTTCGGAACGTCCTTGACACTGCGCATGCGCAGTAGGGGCGAAGTGTGGAGGGCCTCTCAGGACATGTTTTCTTTAGTTTTAGATGCAAATTTTGGGGATTGGGGGGCAAAATTTGTGTTTGGCCCTATATTTTAAGAGTTAGCACCAGCTATGTCTGGGTCATTGGTACAGTATAAAAATATGGATTGTTTCAGGTATTGATATTTTTTCTAAGATGTTGCTCTATAGCCGTGTAAGGTAAAGGGTTAACATTTTCATCAATGATTTTCCTTAAATGTCTACACACTGATGTCACTAATGTACTGAAATTTTAAGTTGCAATTTTCTCCCATAATGCAACTAGGAATTTAACTACAGTAAAACTTCTCTTGAGAGACCACTGTCTTGAGAGACCACCTGTCTTGAGAGACCACCTCTGCCAGGCACCGATTGGTTTTACTCTATAATGGACCTGCTATGGGAGACCACTTGTCTTGAGAGACCACCTGTCTTGAGAGACCACTGTGACCTGGTACCAACTTGTATTTTTATGCCATAATGGACCTGTCTTGAGAGACCGCCCTTTGAAGACTGAAACCATGACAAAAACATTTTGCTTGTTCTGGAATTGGAAAATCCATAGGGGTTATACTAACATAATTAAAAGTATTAAAAGCTCTTAATTGGGTTTCAATTGCTAACTCATTAAAGATTGAGATGTTTTTTATAAGACCCCTGTGAAAAGATTAGGATTATTGCTGATTAAACAATTTCATACATACCTGAAATGTGACAGATAGGAATAAAAATAAATTTGTGTTGAAAATCTTTTTGTAACAAATTGAAATGGACTGTTATAAAAATTATAAAAATAAATTAGTGTTGAAAATCTTCAAGATTTTCAACACTAATTTATTTTTATAATTTTTATAACAGTCCATTTCAATTTGTTACAAAAACTTCATAAAAAAGAACAACAACAAAGTAATTACAAAAATCTATTCTTCTCCATTTCTGAATTTTGTGGTTGGTTATTCACTGACTGTTATGAGAGACCACCTGTCTTGAGAGACCACTTTCGTGTGGCCCAAAGGGCGGTCTCTCAAGACAGGTTCTACTGTAATTCATAATATCATTCAATGAAAATGTGTTTGAAAATAATGAGAATATATAAAACACAGTCATGTTATTATACGATCCTCAGATCCATAATTCCAGTCACAGGTAACCATTATCAACAAGTTGAATTATCACTGTTTCTTAAAGCAAATATGAACGTCTCGCCACATGGGCAGACGAAAAAAGAATGATTCATTAGTTACTGCCTGCACACTGGTTTCAGGAAACTGAGGATTTGTACTAAGAGAAGAGCGCCCCCTACTGGGTGTGCACCGGTGGCGCTCGACCCAGTTTTGGCTTATTTTTTATTGGTGCTTTTGCATCACTTTTCTTTCCCAAACTGCTTGTGAAAGATCAAAATAGAGAGTATATTTTCCGAGTTAGGGTCTTCCACTGTAGTGCAAGCCTGTAGTAAACAATTGTAAGGTAGGTTGATAAGAAACCAACATTAAAAAATATTAAAGTTCAAGGTCACTGTGACCTTGACCTTTGGCACAATGATCCCAAAATATGTAGGGTTCTTCTTCTCATTATGCCTAACCCACATGTCATGTTGGGTTTCCGTTGACCAAAAGAGAATTTTAGTTTGAGAGTGGAAACCAACTCTGTCTACAGACGTACAGATGGACAGATGGACAATCGGATGAACAGACAGACAGCGCCACAGCTATATCCCCCCAAAATTTAAATTTCAGGAGGATAAAAAAGGAATTTTGCCTCAATAAAACAAAGTAAGAATCTTACCTGTACAACGTTGTCTTCAACTGTCACTTCCAACAGTGATGTTAAATGAGCGATCCTTGTCTGACAAGCTGAAGACAACATGGGTAACTTTGTCAAGTAAACGTGTAATGCTCCTCTCTGTGTAGACACTGCTAACAGCTGACCATCATCTGTCCAAGACATTTTATCAAGCCCTCGCTCATCATCAAAGTTTATGATTGCATACATTTCCTTTAAATCTGACAAGTCGTGAATTTTAATGCTGCAAAAACACAAAGCATTTAAAAGAATGGAAAACAATTCGAACTCTCTGCACAATGAAATCTAACTTTATTCATCTTCATAAAAAATATAACTAGTTAAATTCTCAGTGCTACTGATTATAATCTGAGTTCATACAGAACTGTGAAACTAAAATTTATGCATTTTCTTGGTTCAAATACTTTTTGAAGTTTTCAGGGACAAAATCAACTTCATCAAGCCAATAATAATACTTGGAAAGATAATTGCAAATTTTAGTCCGCTTTCTTTATACCATTCTTAGCACTATTTCTGCATTTTGTTGGGTATCTAAAAAAAACTGTGTGCACTATCTCTCTTCATTGATACCATAAGTTTCTTACATCATTTCTTGGAAAGCTCTGAGATATTATCACCAGTGATGCAAAATTTCAAATATTTCACATTTTATTTCATATTTCATTTTACAAAAAGGCCTCAATAACAAAGTAGTTCAAGTATTTTTCAAGAACCATGCCAAAACATTAATGTTTTACAAGGGTTTCTATACATAGAAAAATGAGATGCAAATTTCAAGCACTTCAAGGCTTTCATTTTCAGCCATCTATTCTAACAACTTTCAGCTCATTATGAAGTGAGCTGAATATTGAATCTCCACTTATTGCTTGATATAGTTATAACTAGAAGTCCTGTCATGAAATGCGTGCAAATAGCATGTCGATCTGCGTGTTAATCAACGCGTTATGACCATAGTAAGGCTGTCAAATTATGTACATATGGCCTGTGCACAAGCAGTGCTTCAGCCAATGGACCTCCGGATTAGTAACCCGGAGGTCCACTGGCAGAAACATTGCCTGTGTTTGCTATGCGTAACCAGGAGAACCTGTCGTGCTTTGGATGCCATTCGATATGACAACTGCGTGCAATTCCTACGTGCAATTAAGCTTAGATAAGTGCACAGTTCATGACAGGACTTCTAGTTTTAACTGCATCTTAGCTTTCAAAGGTTTTCAAGTAGACCCCTGCAAATATTTGAATACAACTGAATAAAATACCGAATCAAATACAGCACACTATTTGCAAATCAAATTGAATATTAAATCAAATACATAAGACCGCACAAAATAAATTAGTTGATTCTCAGGCAATTTTTTTTTTTAAATCAGTAAGGGAGGGATGTTTTTTTTTTTTAAAAAGTGAGCAAACATGGAGAGGATTTCAGCTGTCTTTTTACACACAGAATTATAGAAAGTGCACATTTGTACAAATAAATTCATTTTTAATTTGAAAAATAAGACATTCCTCTAAAACAAACTGTAGGCGCAGCAATTCAAAGGCTTCATATTATTTCAATGCTCTCCATATTATCTTTGAAGTAAAAGTTTTTAATCTATGGGGATTTGCCTCATTACAATTTATGGGAGAGTGCCTTTCTCCAATAAATTGTAACAAGGCAAACATATTGGAGATGCAACTAAATAAATATGCATCAATCAAAAAATGTAAAAGGTTTCGGGTATCCCCGAGTTTGTACTAATATTGGAAAACACTGAAAGGCAACAAAAATGTCCAATGAGAGAGTTCAAATTCAATGAGGAATTGCATGAGAATGAAAACACTTTGTTTTTTAGACTAACAATCATTAATGGTAGCACACTGATGAAAAAAAATCATATTTAAATCCAATGTATGTAGTTAAGTTAACCTGTTGCAAACACCATTTGTTTGTTGTCTCTTCCACGTGGAGAGACCAGACTTTGATAATGCAAGTTCTCCAGTGGGCAGATTCATGCAAACATTCCACAGTTGGTGCCATATTTACCTCACAACCAATTACTCGGAGCATCTCAGTAAGTCTGGATTAATTTAAAATTTGGCACATTCTTATCATTCAGAAATCTATTATCCTTGCTGTTGCTGAGAAATACCATGTATATGCATCAATACTGTTGAACTGCCGACATATTGCACATAGCATTCATCACTAATCGATTCAATAATAGGAACTGAACGATGACCCTCAATGCATGTTGGTGTGAACCTAGTCTCTTCGAGTAGTCATACACACCGGACAGGAAATAGCTTAGTAAGGTGTAGGCTAGGTAGCAAGCATTAATGGTTCCTAGACACTGGAAATTGGAAAATAGTCAGTGGTTCATGTTGCTATCTGTTGCATTTCAATCACAAAAACATTGAAGATAATTGATAGATATTCAGCACTGATTGTTGAATCAAATATTGTGATGGAATCAAATATCATTCAAATACCAAATAAATGCATGGGGCCTACGTTCAAGTAAGGTTACAATAATCAAGAAATCTCCAAATCCTTGGCATAGGGATTTCTAAATACCAACACTTTCAAGGAATTAAAGGAGGCATAGGAACCCTCATGTGAGTCAATAATGCCTCATTTTAGTGAAGATCAGATTCATGCTAGAACACTTAATTACTTACACCAACATTCTGCTTTGATCATTGTGAATCTCCACAAAATCAGTTAATGTATTCATATTGAAGAGTTAATCATTTATCAGTAAGCAAAATTTCAGTTAACCCTCAGAGGACCAATTTCTATTCTAATCACTTGATTCCACAACAAAACAGGTGCCACCCCCC
Organism: Pictodentalium vernedei; assembly: GCA_031216915.1. Lineage (NCBI taxonomy): Eukaryota > Metazoa > Mollusca > Scaphopoda > Dentaliida > Dentaliidae > Pictodentalium > Pictodentalium vernedei. The sequence goes on along the minus strand of CM062297.1, from coordinate 837,477,984 downwards.
CCCCCCCCCCCACCCCCACATGCAGTCTTTGGGTAAACTAGCAGTAAGTTAAATTCAAAATAACTTGACCCATGTTTCTTGGCAAATCGTGGATTCCAATATAGGTAAAGACATGCATAAAAACAAGTGCAAAGACATAGGTTGCAAACTGTTGTGGCAAAAATGTATAAAAACCTCCAGCCCCTTAAAGGCTATTTTTCTCAAATTTTCATTGTCCATCTTGCTTTTGCACTGGTTAACCTATTCACCTGCTGAATTCATGTAACTGTTCATTACACTAAAACATTTGCTTACCAGTTATCACCACATGAAGCTGCTTTGTTCAAGGATGTTGATATTGCTATACAATTCAGGTGATCCTTGTGATTTCTAGCTTGGAACAACTCCTAAAACATACAATATGATATAGACTGAAGTCAGAAAGATAAGTTTTGCTGAAAAAAATGTTCATGTGGCCACAGAAATTGTAATCTTGCTCAATGTTCATTTTTATTATTTACTGGTGTTTAAGGTCACTTTCAGCATCTATATCTATATCATGATGACAACACAAGGGTGCAGTCAAATTCAGCCAGTTGTTTCTACCGAGAAAGTCTACTTTATACTACTTCCAACTAGAGCTGAAACGGTTAATCGATTAACCAATGATCAATGTCTTGATCGACCAAAAAAGTAATTGATCGATTAACCGTTACTTTTGAACTACAATATTATATGGGTTAACAAAGGAACAAACTTGCTCCAAAACAGGCAAATATTGTCACACTGACTCACATCATTTATAGGTGACAGAGTAAAGCATACAAGTTACATTCCGACATACTCATTATACGGTATCAGTAGCTGGAAATGGCACTTCTTAACCCTTTATCCAACGCAGGTTGCAGACAATACTTGCAAAATAAATTCTAGAATTTGTGAAAATTTTTAAGTTAAGTCTCAAAAACATAGCTTTTGATCCCTCTTTGGAATGAGCTCAAAGAGCTCATTCCAATGAGGGATCATAAGCTATAATTTGAGACAAGAAATTGAAAACATAATAAAATTGGAATGCAGATTTTTGTATATAGCGGTGAGGGGTTCTTCCCATTGCGTTGGGTAAAGAGTTAATGCTGTCTATCATCAATGGTACAGCAATTATTCATCTACCTACTAGGGCAGTCAAGTGATTAATCAGTTAACCAAAGTTAATCCATGTGATATATTGATCAATAAAAACCTTCAACCGTTTCAGCTCTACTTCCAACTTCAGGCATTGGAGAACAGGTCCTATTTTATCAGTAAAACAGAAGTTGTTAATCACAATACACAAACATGGCTTCACATCCCAAGGTTACACAAAATTCCAATAAAATTTATTGCATATGAATTTTATTACATATTTAATACTATTTCAAGTTACAAGTTTCCATATATTTAATACAAATTTCATTGCTATTAGATCACTGACACTTATTTCCTATGTTTTTTAACAAAATATAGGATGTGTATATTATTGTTGCGAGAAATGATGTCATGGTGATCTCTGTGTGAATAAGAATGTTGCAACAACATTTTCAGTTCTCTTGCTGAAATTTAATCGATGTGAATTGTTGACAAATTATCGGCAAGAACATGAAAAAGGGGATATCAAATTTGTCTTATTACAAATTGACACCAAAATATGAGTTTTTTCTTGAAATCTTATCCAAGTGAACTGGTTACAGGCACTGTCTACAAGTTCATCTCAAAATTTGCCCTATCGATAAATGATGTAAGCTAAATTTTGATTTGAGACTTGGCAACTCATTTTGCTGCAATAAAATATAATCACCCCATGAACTTTAAAATGCATTAAGATTTTTCAAAACTCAAGTTTGCTGTCAAAAACAAAAAATTTCGATCAACGACACCCCCCCCCCAACCCCACCCCACCCCACCCCCCCCCCCACCACTCCCCCCCACCACCCCTCTCCCTACCAATGTTATACGACTGAAATTTAAAAATTTCAAGCTGAAAATTTTTTCCATAATACAAATGAGAATTTAAACAATTCAATTTTGTTGAAAAGACCTCATTGAGATCTGTCAAACAAAGTGTAATTGGCTAAATTCACAGTTGCATTACAGGAAAAATATGCAGCTTGAAATTTTGAAACTTCGACCTAAATGCACAGGGTTAACTTTAGAGTACTTGGATGTCTTAGAATGAATACCTCAAAATATAATCAGAACTTATTTTACCTACCTGGTGTACTAAAATTTTACCTACTAACTGATTTGAACATAAGATAAATGGTCCGATAGAAAAGTAACTGAAATCAATAGGGATATGTTTAAGCAGTATCCAGTCACTAGCTGTCAAGTATTCATGCTCTTGTAAAAGCTGTACAAGTGATTTGAGAGTGATATATAAGGGAAGAAATATAAAAAGATTTCAAGTATTCCATGTATTACTGTGACTGTGAAATCAGGTAATGTAATTAATTTGTTTGTTTTGAAGAATAAACTGGAGCTACAGCAATGCAGAAAATTGCATATTCAAAGCATCGAGTTCAAAACACGAATTCTGTGAACTGGTCCAGTCCTTAATTATTTTTGGTTGTCGACATTTGTTCGCATGTCTTTGCATAAATTGTAACATGCCAAATCCATAAAGATTAAATAACTTCACTTCAAAGTTACAGTGGAGCCCACTAAATTGGATATCTCTTAATTGTATATCTCTGTTAATTGAATATAATTTTCAAACACAAAATCATTTACCATACCTTCAGTACAAATTTGATCTGTTAATTGCATATGGGTTGTAGAGTAAACTCCTGTTAATTGTATATAAATTTTTGTAATATGTCGAAAAAATTACTGTGACACGCACCAAATTCCTCTTATTTATCAACCTTTTTGGCCCCACTACATCCAATACAGGCATTTATTCTATTATATCTTGTTTGACAGAGCTCTATGAGCTCTGTCAAACAAGATATATTAGAATAAATGCTCAGTTTACCTCCAGAACACAGGAACCTGACCAAATCCCTGTTAATTGTATACTCCTGTTAACTGAATAATTTTCACTGGCAAAATGGATATTCAATTAAGAGGATTCTACTGTAATATGAAATACATTTACAGAATATGAAGCCTTTTTGTGGTAGCTGCACCATAAAATATAGCTCAAATATGGGCTTCCAGCACTTGACCATTAAAAACTTACCAAAACTGATTTATTTATAGACGCATCTTTGTAAGTTATATATTTGTGCACACATGTATATAAAGTAAATAAAATAATCGTTTAGCAATGCGAATGTAGTGACCATACCAGTAAAAAAACTGGAACATCAGAGAGATTCTTTTGGCATGGTATATCTCACACACATTTGAACTGGTAGAGAGCTAAATTCTTGGGAATCATCAATTCATTCATATGTCTTTGTCTTGCTACAATTAGAGGAGGGTGTCAAGGGGCAGTCTCCCATTACCTGTAACTACGCAAATCTACACATATTAAATAATATCACTTCTATGATAATATGAAGCACATCCACAGAATATGAAGCCTTTAACTACAGTACTAGTGCTTAATAAAGGCCAAATATTAGGGCCGGGCGGTTTATTAAATTTTCGGTTTGGTTCATTTTTTTTTTCAAAACATAACTGCCACCTTAACAAATAAAAGTGTCAATGACTTGTCTGTGTGTTGAGTTTGTTGAAAAGGATAATGTACAATGTTTATGAAAGGATTATGAAATAAGACAAGAATTGTGATAATTGGGAATATGTTAATTTCTGTTCCCCGTATGCTATGTTTTCAATAAAAAATAATATGAGGTGTAGACTGTACTAAAGAATTGAGGGGGTGGGTTAATGTGGCCCTTACAGTTAATGTATATGACCCTCACAGTTAATGTATGTTAACGAAAGTTACCAGGTTACAGTGAAATTATTCCAAAACGTGTCATCCTATCAAGTTACTATGAAATCCCTTCATAAATACAGCCTGCAGACTGTGCTCAAGGTTTTCGGGCTTTGGGCCTGTGTAGCCATCACGGTTGACCGATCTCAACCAAAAGAGGACAACCTCATCTAGACATTATACTGTGTCATCCTACCAAGTTACAATGAAATCCCTTCATAAATACGACCTTAGTCTGTGATAAAGTATTCAGGTTTCGGGGGTCAGGTAGCCGTCATGGTTGAATGATTGCGACCAAAAGGGAACGTTCTCATCTAGGCATTATCTGAAGTCATACTACCAAGTTGTTACAATGAAATCCCTTCATAAATATGACCTGTAGACTGTGCTAAAGGTTTTCGGGCTTTGGGCAGTTGTAACCGTCACAGTTGACCAATTGTGACCAAAAAGGGACGTTATCATCTGGACATTATATGAAAGTCAACCTACCGAGTTATAATAAAATCCCTCCATAAATACAACCTGCAGACTGTGCTAATGGTTTTCAGGTTTTGGGCTCGGATAACAGTCACGGCTGAATGATTGCGACCAAAAGGGAACGTTCTCATCTAGATATTATATGGAGTCAACCTACCAAGTTACGATGAAATCCATCCATAAATATGACCTGTAGACTGTGCTAAAGGTTTTCAGGTTTTGGGCTTGGGCAGCCATCATGGCTGAATGATCACGACCAATAGAGGATGTTCTCATCAAGACATTATATGGAGTCAACCTACCAAGTTACAACGAAATCCCTCCATAAATACGACTTGTAGACTGTGCTAAAGGTTTTCGGGTTTTGGGCTCGGGCAGTTGTCAGGGTTGACAGGTCGTGACCAAATGGGGAAGTTCTCATCTAGACATCATACGGCGTCATCCTAGCAAGTTACAATGAAATCCCTCCATCTTAAATATGACCTGTAGACTGTGCTTCAAGTTTTTGGGTTTCAGGCTTGGCCAGCCGTCACAGTTGACAGATCATAACCAAAAGGGTAAGTTCTCATCTAGATATTATACAGAGGCATCCTACCAAGTTAGAATGAAATCCCTTCATAAACACGACCTGTAGAGTGGCTAAAGGTTTTCAGGTTTTGGTCTCCAGCAGCCATCACAGTTGACCAATCATGACCAAAAGGGGACGTTCTCATCCAGACATGACCTCAAACATGCATATGAATTTTTTTGCTATCGGACAAGAACTACAGGGTCTAGCCTGTGCTAAAGGGAAATGTGAACAGACTAACAGACTTCCGCACGTCAAGTTAAGCTAAACAAGAGGCCCGAGGGCGCTCACCTGACATGGTAGCCTAAATTTATATCAACCCAGAGAATTGATTTCAACAAGTTGCATCTGCTCCTCCTAAGAAAAGCTTATACCAAATATCCAAAAATTCGGACCAGTGGATCTAAAAAAAAAAAGAAGATTTTTAAAGAATATTCCACATACTGAACTAAGTTACAATTCGAGCTCCCACAGTGAGTCCAAATATGGACCTAGGGACATGGCTTGAACAAACTTGAATCTCACCCCCTAAGGATGCTGCATACCAAATATCAAAACATTCCGACTGCTGGATCTGAAGAAGATTTTTAAAGAAAATTCCTCATTTTGAACTAAGTTATAATTCGGGCTACCACAGTGAGCCCAAATATGAACCCAGGGACTTGGCTTGAACAAACTTGAATCTCACCCCCCTAAGCATGGTGCATAACCAATATCAGAAGATTCTGCCTGCTGGATCTTGAGAAGAAGATTTTCAAAGAAATTTGCCTGAAATGCACTAAGTTCAAATTTGGGCTCCTGTACTGAGCCCAAATATAAAACCAGGGGGCCGATTTGAACAAACTTGAATCAGACCCACCCCACAATGTTGCATACCAAATATCAAAAGATTCTGCCTGCTGGATCTGGAGAAGAAGATTTTTTAAGAAATTTGCCTGAAATGCATTAAGTTCGAATTCAGGCTTCTATACTGAGCCCAAATATAAACCCAGGGGGCCGATTTGAACAAACCTGAATCAGATCCACCCCACAATGTTGCTTACCAAATATGAAAAGATTCTGAAGCTGGATCTGGAGAAGAAGATTTTTTAAGAAATTTGCCTGAAATGCACTAAGTTCGAATCCGAGCTTCTATAGTGAGCCCAAATATGAATCTAGGAAGCCGATTTGAACAAACTTGAATCAGATCCACACCACAATGTTGCATACCAAATATGAAAAGATTCTGCCTGCTGGATCTGGAGAAGAAGATTTTTTAATAAATTTGCCCGAAATGCACTAAGTCCGAATTCGGGCTTCTATATTAAGCCCAAATATGAATCCAGGGGGGCCAATTTGAACAAACTTGAATCAGATCCACCCCGCAATGTTGCATACCAAATATGAAAAGATTCTGCCTGCTGGATCTGGAGAAGAAGATTTTTGAAGAAATTTGCCTGAAATGCACTAAGTTCGAATTCGAGCTTCTATAGTGAGCCCAAATATGAATCCAGGGGGCCGATTTGAACAAACTTGAATCAGATCCACCCCGCAATGTTGCATACCAAATATGAAAAGATTCTGCCTGCTCGATCTGGAGAAGAAGATTTTTGAAGAAATTTGCCTGAAATGCACTAAGTTCAAAATCGGGCTCCTATACTGAGCCCAAATATGAACCCAGGGGGCCGATTTGAACAAACTTGAATCAGATCCACTCTACAATGTTGCATACCAAATATCAAAAGATTCTGCCTGCTGGATCTGGAGAAGAAGATTTTTTAATGTTTTTCCCATTGCCTACAGTGTTAAAAAGTGCGGACTCAGCACTTTTTCAAAAGTCCTGAAAAAAAGTACCTTGTGATCAAACCGATAGGGATTTTTTTTATCCATTCTATTCTACTGGATAAAAGTAAGCTTTATACAAAATAAGAATTCTCTGTGCCGTGTAGTTTTGGAGATATGGCAGTTTTAAGGTTTTTCCTATTTTTAGCTCCCGAGGTTCCCACGGGGCAATGAGAAAAATTTTTTGGGCATCAATCAACTACTTATGACCCATTATCATCTCATATCAAATTTGGTTCAAATTGACCTCACGGTTCAGAAAATAGAAATTTTAGGCGTGGCCAAAATTTTTGCCCCTCCCATAACAATGCCAAATATTATCCCTCGAACGTCTCTTGAACAAATCTGAGTCTACACCTCAAAAGGAAGTTGCATACCATATATCAAGTGTCTGCTACTGCTGGTTCTTGAGAAGAAGATTTTCAAAGATTTTGGTGCCCCTTGGGGGTGTGGCCCCACCCAGGAAGAGGGGCAACTTCATTTGAACAAATCTGAATTGGCATTAGGTAATAAATATTTAGCCAACATTTGAATAAAATTGGGCTAGTGATTTAGGAGGAGAAGTCGATAATGTAAAGTTAACGCCGGACGGACGACGGACGGATCACGATCAGTAAAGCTCCCGCTGAGCTTCGCTCAGGTGAGCTAAAAACAAGACTTTCAGTTTCAACAAATTTCCCAGAAATGGTAAGTTTATGACCTCTCAATCACATGCATTCTGCATGCCAAAGGCTAAAATGCCAGGCAAAGGTAAACGCGGAGCCGTTTATGCTTACATTGAGAGGACTGACAACAAATTCCCTCAAAATAGTGGAAGCAAATTTCTAATATCTTAAAACGTTATCTACAGATCTACCACCAGAAGGATTATGATAAATTAAAAAGTCTTGAGTAAGAATCCACACATGCGATTCAAGAATCGTTAAATAAATTTCATGAACCAGGCACAGCCTCAGGCTCACTCATATTCGATCAAATAGGTATTGAAAGTTACCTAACAATATATGGTGTAAAAGCAGAAAAAATTATCTTGGATCCAAAAGTATCTGCATATGGCAGATAGTAAATGAGATTGGAGGTAAACATAAAATTTATTGAGTTTTGAAACCTCGAAGTTCAGATGGGAAAAATGACGGGTAAATTATGTAAATTAGACGACTTCTGTCAAGTTCTCAGAAAGTGCATTGGCAGTTACATTTTTTTGTCAACATTAAAATGGTTAAATGAAAATAGAACATATGAATGGCACGTAAATACTGAAAGTTTTTTAAACTTATTGCGAATTGTTTGTATACTATTTGAACTTACTTTAACCCTTTAGCCAACAAATTGCCCGCATCTGCCAGTGTAATATGCAAATTCAGCATTTGAAAAAATATTATTTTTCAAAAAATTTCAACAAAACCATATCATGTGACCCCTCATTGGAACGAGTTTGTCGAGCTCATTCCAACGAGGGGTCACATGATATGGTTTTGTTGAAATTTTTTGAAAAATTAAAAAAAATGATATTTGAAATAATAAATTTTGATATTGTCTGCGTTGGGTAAAGGGTTAAGGAATCGTGCAGTACTGCAGGCCTGTCAGGTATAAACTGTCAAGTTAATGTTAATGCTACATTCCCAATACATAGTTGTAATAATCAACACGTGTTTTCCCATGTGTATTTTGTGAACACAACACAGTAAATCCCAAGATGCAATATTATGCAGACGGCTCCCTTCAAAAACATTGGAGTGAGTGAGTTACTAATAAAAGTGATTTGTATATCATGACATACTTCAATAATTGTTATCAAAATCACACGAAATATGATTTGTGTTCCTTTTATTCTACTGTCATTTGAAGCAGGAAGCTTTGTGACTCCTTAAAAAATAAGGAAATTTTGATTTTTGCTAAAATATGAAAAATTTAAAAGGAATTTGTATATTTTTAATACTTACCTTGTGCAACCTCAATATTATTAAGGGCCAAACACAAATTCTGAACCCCCCATCCCCAAAATTTGCAGACAATACCGAAAATTAAAAGTCATATCTGGCCCTCCATACTTTTAGAACCTGCACATGCGTAGTACCCAGGAAGAAAATTGGCGCCAACATCATTCTTCCTAGTTGTGGCTACTGAAGTGATAACTTAGCAGGGAGGTACGATTGCCCACTCATGGGAGGGCCATTCCCTTCGGAGTCATTGGTAAGTATTAAAAATATACAAATTACTTTATATTTATCATATTTTTATACTAAAACCAATGGCCCAGACCAGATGAATCGCAAAAAGGTGGAGGGCCTAGGACTTAAAGAAATAGCAGACCAAAATACAGCTCCTTGGCCTGCATTAGAACTCCCAATGTGAAAAGGAGATTAAAATTTTAAGGAATTACCTTTACGTCTCTCTATACAACAATAGAGAAGACATACCACTGAAATTAAGAGCAATATCCAAGTAATTCCCTATTATTTAGCATAACTGATTATGTTAATTGGGTGTAACAAGTCCCCAATTTTGAAGCCAGTCCGGAATAAGACTTAAAATTAAGAGAAGTGTGTCCGAGAGTGAGAGACTAACTCCCACAAACACACACCATATATATTGTAAAGAGCTGTACATAAGTTAAGAATAATCTACAGACCATAACAGGTTCATTCATAGTTACACACTTATTATAAGGCCAGAAGCAGTAAAGATAAAATCACCCCCGCCACCCCTCCCCTTTTTTTGAAGGAATAATCTTCAAAAAAAAGAGGGAAGTGGTCTGGAATCAGTGAAAAAGTGGTACCAAATAAAATATATATTCGCCTAAAAGGCACCCGGCTATTAATTAATATTAATTTAATGGTGCTTAATGCCCCACCAGCAGCTAAGGCTATATCGTGGCGATCCTGGTTATTAAAATCGCAAGCTTCCAAATGTATGCCATATCCAGAATACGTAGATAGGTCGAAAACCGGTGATATTAATATATACAACCTTAAACCTGTCCAATTGAATCCTAATGTAAAGGTTATTTGATAGAAACTTATACGCTTCTGAGCCAACCAACAGGCGACCACGCTCAGTTATACAATTAATTCCAATAATGAATCTCCAAATTGTAACTGCTCAATATGAGAATAGGATTTTTCCTTGTGTAACGTTTCCGGTTGAAGACTGGATTCAGAGCATGGAACAGGATACTATTAAAAAGAGTGTCCCCAAATAATTCATTGTTCCCTAGGTGTGTTAAAACTAATGACTGCTCAGAGAAAGAATACACTACTCCGAATAACGAAGCCAAAAAAAAGAGAACGCAAATATATCATATCGAACCCCACTCACCAGAGCATTACTTGAATTGCTAGATAAGTAAGGCCGAAGCTGTAATATTAAAGCTTGGAACAGTGACAAAATCCTTTTTCACACTATGAAAAAGAAACTTCACGCAACATTCCCAAAGGTACACTGCTGCTGCTATACTCAGTAAAGAGAAACACAGCTAAAAAGCGTATAGTTAGTAAAGCAAGCATAATCACACTAACCCGGCGCAACTCGTAACACTTTAGTGTTAGTTATCTAGAATAGTGTAGAAACTGTAGAGCTCCCTCATCTGACTGACTCCATAATGCCACTAAGGATGGAGGGGAACATGATGGACATGGCGCAATTGAAAGAAATATACCAGCTGAAACAGCGTTGACATATCCCTTGAAATCAAGACAGTACGCCATTGTGCCAAATAATACACCATATATAGATAAAAGCTGGAAATATATTCCTGAAAGGAGATAACTATAGGCATTCGAAAGAATGCTCATTAATCACACTAGGTTAATATGGCATCATCAATAGGGCTAAAAGCCTCAGACAACTAACACAAAAACAATATCGTTAAGGAGAGAAGAAACTCTTCTTTTGTAACGGTACCTCGTCCGAGGACAATTGTCTCAGCCTGGCTGAAGCAGCTAAAGGTCTTCCTATTCGTGAAGACAATTAATAGCTGTTAACTGCAGATCTAGAAGCTCACTAAAGGAGACTTACAACTCTAGCTGCTAATGATATGGAAAAAACACTGCTCATGATTCTATCTAGGCTACTATAGTGACAATAATGAGACTAAAGTCTGTGACACTAAGGAAAACACCAAGAAGGCAAATATCCACTCTTTCCTTTAGCGGTTCTATTCCCAAAAGGCAGTGGACTCAGCTTAAGACTTCATCTCTGTGAAGACAGATATCTCAGTGTAGTTTTTGCGACTTTAGAAAGCTCACTAGATGGAGACTTACAACGTTAGTCACTCAAGTTTAAGGAAAAAGGGCTGCCCTTGATTCTTATAAGATGTCAACTAAAGGACTAAAAGCCCCAGACGTCTAAGACAGGGTTCCCACACCTGCCAAGAAAAAAAATTCTAGACTTTTTCCAGACCCTCCTCTATTTTTTCCATACCCTTCGCGGCCATCGCAGTTTTTTGTAACTTCTTGGGTGACCAGATAAATCTAAAATGTATCTTACAAAACACTTACATGTACATGCAATGTGTTGTAGTTTAACCTCACTGCCAGTTCTCTTGAGTTTTACCACCAATTACCACAACTAATGAAACAAAACTATTAAAATTCTTTAGTAACAAGTCGGGGGCACGGTGGCTCAGTTGGTAGAGGTGCAGGCTGCAAGCCGAGAGGTCCTCGGTTCGAATCCCACCTGCGGCAACCGCGTTGTGTCCTTGGGCAAGACACTTCACCCCGATTGCCTACATGGGGGCACGATGACGCTGTGTACTGAGGCGTACTGCACGTCGATGGTGCGCATGTCTTCAACCAATCTAACCCTGCCTGTGCTGCGGTGCAGAGTTCAGAGTTACGATGTTGGGGAGCTGACAGCTGCTCGTCGTTGCTCGGTGGTTCTCTCCGGGTACTCCGGCTTCCTCCACTCGTAAAACTGTCACGGTCGCGATTAGCCATTGTGCATAAGTATGTGACCTTAAACACCAATAAATAAATAATAATTAGTAACAAGTCAATCAACAACAGTTACTGTTGGCTCTGCTGCGCAGTTTTTTTGTTTTTTGGGGTTTTTTTTTAGCATTTTCGATCCAAAATAGTATGTTTTCTGGAGGTCTTATGTCTTGTTAATGCCACTTACTGTGTATCTGAGATGTCAAAAGACTGGTCACAAACGAGACATTTTGCCTCTTGACTTTTTTTTTAAGTTTGTGTTCCCGCTAATTCAGCGTGTGTATTTTGGATTTTCCAACCAAGTTTATGAAAACAAATATTTCCCCATTTCCTTTCACATTAATTTGTTGATGGTATTGTACAATTGCTCAACTTAGCAGATCAAACTTTCAAGTTTGTGTATTGTTTTTCTTGACGTTAATATCCTAAACACGTTATCAGTGGGCACAGCCATTTTGATCACCAGGGACCAGCCGTGAGGGCGACTAGGGCGATTATGTCGCCCTTCTAAGCCCAAAGTCGCCTAGAAAAATAGTCGGGGCGATTACAAGTCGCCCTCTAAAAACTGGGATCTGTCCCCAGATCTTCCGCCGCATATCCCGTAAATAAAAATCGTGACATCGACGCCCTAGCTGCGACAGGTGGTGCATTCTCACAAAATTCTAAGTTCATCAAGGGCCACAACTCCAAGAAAAATATTTGGAACAACACATGCATTGAACAGTGGCTAGACATCAATAAGATACACTTACATGCCAAATATAAAATCATTCCATCAAGAATTTCAAAAGTTATTGAGTTTTGAATCTCGTTGGTCACAGACAGACCGACCGACAGACCGACAGACCGACCGACCGACCGACCGATCGACAGACAGACCGACAGACCGACATTGCCACTTATAGAGCTGCTAGTCGCAGCTAAAAATGTCTCGAATGACTAGCTACAGGTTAATCCAACTTCGGTGGTGAAGACTGGGAACATCTTCATGGAACAGCATGAACATGCGAAGTCAGATAGCTAGTCTGCGGTCTAACATGCTTCATCGATGAAGCAGAGGGATTGGGGGGTTCAAAATTTGTGTTTGGCCCTTAATAAAACTGAGGTTGCACCAGCTAAGTCTGGGCCATTGGTTTTAGTATAAAAACATAGCTTTTCTTGTAAATTTTTGCATGTCATTTCAATGACAGAACACGGCAGATCCCACCAGTGGTGGAGCCATGGTTTGAAATCCTGGGGGACCATGCTGGTGAAGAGTTGGGGGGGGGAGGGATCTCAGGACTGAGAGTACTGTACTTGTATTGAGGGCAGGAAATCAAAAAGAATCTTTTCAAAGTTGGCGATGGAAGGTGCAAGTGGGATTGGGGGGGGGGAGGGGGACTGGGTTCCCCAGACACCCCATGGCTCCACCACTGTGGCCCACTACAGTAGCCCACCATAATAAGTCCATTAGCTGAGAAGTGGTGAGCACTGAGTAACCCGGGTGACTCAACACGCTGTAGGAGCCTCATGACTTGGATGACAAACACAGACCAGACACATTTTATGTGTACATTACCCTCTAAAATGTGGATTTCTACAATATATTTTGAAAAACCAAAAACCGAATCCAAAACCAAGTTTTTGTACCAAACTGAAACTGAAACCGAACTGAAATGAAAATTTCAAAACCACCCAGACCTACCAAATATGGGCTTCCAGCACTCAAGCAGTTAAATTGAACTAAAGAAATATAAATCTGAAAAAATCTGTAGTGCTTACATTTGAAAGCGGTTTTCAGTAACACAGTTCAATTTCAATGATTTGCATTACTGTTACACTTTTTTCTGACTTCTGATATGGGTGATATGATGCATGCTACAAAATGCAATTGATTTTGCTATTAATTACCTGCCCAATCTCTTTCAGATGTGTTGATATCACAACAAAATAACCATTTGAAAATCCAATCATAATATAGCCATCACCATACCTGTAAAATAAAGATGTTCTTTCAAAGATAAATCATTCAACCCATTTTAGAACAAAAAACAATAATATTATGTGTGTAACTTATAATAACTTCAACGAGGATTGTTGATAGAGGGTGTCCAAGTCAACAGTCATGTGAAGTTTCAAAACATTTGGCCTTGTAGTTTCAGAAGAGAAGATTTTTGCAAATCCACCAATCGGAATCAAAGAATGCCTATGGTGGCCATGTTTTTCATCCAACAGGAACAACATGCGGATCGTTTGAAGGGGGCCACCCATAGAACATTCCTGCCAAGTTTGGTTCACATCAGCTCAGTAGTTCCAGAGAAGATGAAAATGTGATTACCCATAGGGTTTCCATGGTAACTAAGGGCCACAATTGCAGCCATGTTTACAACCCGATCAACATTAAATGAGGATCGTTGGTAGATGGTGTCCCACTTATCAAGCATGTGAAGTTTCAAAACATTTGGCCTTGTAGTTTCAGAGAAGATTTTTGAAAATCCACTATTTTTCAATTTCTAGAAATTGAGAGATTCACCTATTTTGCTTGTTTGTTTAGGCACCAATGAAATCAGCTTGCATATAGAGTTGGTAGGTTTTTAAGGCCACGTTATGTGCACAACCGATAGAAAATTGTACTCTTTCAAACTGGCATGAACGGCGTGTGGTTAAAGTCGAAGCCAGGGTGGGCTTGCTGTCAGGCAGGCATGTTGGCAGACAGACATCCAGACTACTTTTCATATTATTCCACCCATAATTGCTGGAAATCCATATCTACTTCTCTGAAACCATGAGTACAGAGTTAAGTTAGAAATCAACATTATCATAGCAATACTGTTTAACAAATAGTGCCAGCACACAGTTATGAATTTTGTTTCAATAAAAATCAATACAGGAAGGTTAAATCATATTTTGAAAATTAGTTTTTCAGACAGTACTCTCATTCAAATAGCTTTGGATAGGAAAAGTGTTACACAAAGTACATTTTATTTTGTCATTATGTCTATCTTAAATGATAAAATCACAGCAATAATTGACTCATGAGTGACCGAGACAAATTATCTCATGAGTGACAGAGATAAATGTTTATTTTTCACGAGCGCTTGTGTGAGGGAAAATAGCCATTTATCTCAGTCACAAGTGAGATAATTTTAGGTATCCACACAAAAACACTAGATTTTCTTTTTATTATAAGCTTTCTATAAGAATCTGATAATTTCACCCATGAATTGTTGCATGTAAGTGAACAGCGCATTGAATCATTGATATGCGGAAGTGATTTGATCATTACTCGGAACAGATAGCGTATTGCGATCTGATTCAGTTGCCTTGTTTCTAGTCCAAACATGGCCTAAAAGTCTGTAATATAATTTTTTGGTTTGGTACATCCTTTGAAGGGACGTACCAAACCAAAAACTTATAATACAGACTTTTAGGCCATGTTTGGACTAGCAGGTTTCATGCATCAATTCAAGGTGAAAACGTGTTGAATTATTGCTGGAAATGATCGGTGTCAACTCAAAAACACTAGATTTTCTTTTCATTATATGTTTCTAGAAAAAATTGATCATTTCCAGTGATAATTAGACTTGTATTCACCTTAAAGTGATGCTTTGAAAGCCGCCATTTTGATTGATAACGTGAAAGTTTCTATATCTTCACAGTGGGAGATACGATTTCTATCTTTCCTCAATTTCTGCGATAATCTATCATGTAGCGTATAATAAATAACACTTCTAAGTTTTCCAAACACCTGTCATCAATCAAAACTTGACAGTTTCTGATAAGAGACTTGGCATAATTTTAACATATAACAGCTAAGTTATTTCAGTTAGATTAGATCCCTACATAAAGTTATACACAATATTTTGTAATTTTCCCAGTTCTCAGTGGAGAAAACTGGAACCAAACCTTACCAGATTCTCAAAAAAAAACAGTACCAATCTTCATGCAGCCAGAAGAGGCATTGGGTTAAGCATTAGAATATAGCGTACAAAAGCAAATATTCTCAACAAGTTTTGATACAAACAGATAAGCAAATTGTTTTCAGAACTGCCAGGGAAATGCAAGCCAAATTTGCAACAATCATCACTTTTCGATAGTACTACAGTACATGGAGAGCGTATTATCACTAAATCATTCACAGCGTGGAAATTCAACACATGCAATAACTGTAAATGTGTTGCAAAGCATAACAATTACAAGCAAAGTTCCAACCAATGGACCTCCAGGTTAAACCCAGAGATTCATTGGCTGAAACATTGCTTGTGTTTTTTTGTCCATATGTACAGAATTTGAAACTGATACTTTGGGTGATTATTCCACTACACAGGTGATTTAGTTACAATCCACTCTCCATGTACTGTATTATTCAAGCTACCCTGTCGGCCTAGGGTTTATAGTTTCATGATAACATATAACAGCAAAGTTGTTCCTCTTATATTGGGTGTCCCAGTTATCATTCTTGTGAAGTTTTACAAAATTTGGCCTTGTAGTTTCAGAGATTTTTTAAAATTGACCAATCAGAATCAAAGAGTGCCTCTGACGGCCATGTTTTTCTATCCTCTCATAGACCATTCCTGCCAAATGTAGTTCATATCAGCTCAGTAGTTCCAGAGAAGAAAACGAAAATGTGATTTCCCATATGGTTTCCATGGTAACTATAAGCCGCAATTGTGGCCATTTGCGACCCAATCGACATGAAATGAGGATCTCTGGTAGAGGGTGTCCCAGTCATCAATCATGTGAAGTTTCAAAACATTTGGCTTTGAAGTTTCAGAGAAGATTTTTGAAAATCCACCAATCAGAATCAAAGGATGCCTCTGGTGGCCTTGTTTTTCAACCGACTGGAAGAAAATGAGGATTGGTTGTAGAGGACCTCGTATACACCATTCCTGCCAAGTTTGGTTCATATCAGCTCAGCGAACCAGAGAAGAAGATGAAAACGTAAAAAGTTTACAGACGGCAGACGATGGATGCCAAGTGATGGCAATAGCTTTGGCTAAAAAAGTATGTCATCATGTTATTTTGTTATATATTCGAGCACAAGGGGCATTTCCAAAATTGATTCAATGTTATCAATTTTTTTTGTTCACTTCTCAGTTTGCACAAAGTGCTTGTACTCAAAGTAGCTAATCATGTTGCCATATTCCTTAGGGTAAATTACTCTTTGGAAATTTAAAAATCTACTTTGCAAATGAATGCTTTAGCGATGACTGTTCAATATAATTTTTCTGGAACTCAGACTTGGTTCTGAGTTTCAAAACAAAAATGTACCTATCATCATGATAAACAAGTAAATCTAGTGTTGGTATGGATGCTGATGACTAACTCATTCATGAGAAATTATACATACATACTTCTCGTGCCCACAAATGAGATAATTGTTGGTATCAATGCATATATAATAGATATTCTCCAAAAAGCAAATTCTCATTTTGGATCTCAAAAGCAGTCTGTTCCAATTCAAATGGGTGGTAAGGACAAAAAACAGAAAATGAATGATAAATAATGATGGAATTCAGGGAAGACAATTCAACAATGCTTATGGAATAACATAAATGTTGAAGTCAATATTTTTTCATAAAAATAGTCATCTGGACTTCAGTCACATATGTGTGGACCTTCTTATGAAGCGAAGCACATATTCATTGCTAAATAGATATGTTTGCTAATGAAAATATTAATAATATATAAATTGAACCTTACCATCTGTATGATATAATGTTTCCGTATCTTTGTTGGAACGCCAGCTCTATTGGGTTATCAGGATCATTCAAATTATACAGGAATAAGGTTCTTTTACCAACAATGACACTAACCTGAAATTTAACAACAAAAATCAATATTCAAAATAATATAAAGCAATGGTCAGAATGAAGAAACAAAACTATAAAACTTCATTTTTGTTACACATAATCCTAAAGGTCAGAATGAAGAAACAAAACTATGAAACTTCATTATTGTTACACATAATCCTGAAGATAACAACATTTCTACTTATGAAAGATACAAACCTTCATTTAGCGAGTCAAACAAATGTGCCCAGTACTGTATACAAACAAGCCTGGAAATAAGCAATCTTGCAGAATGAGGTCTCCAAAGGGTGAATTTGCTGATGCTATCCCATAAAATGGGCCAATTTATCATCTGGGTACCTCTTTCTGTTTAGGCTTGAGACCCTGAGATTGATTGAGGTTCACAGAGGGTAAATGTATTGATACTACATTGCTGTGCAGGGTAGCATCACCAAATTCACGATCTGGCGACCTCATTTTGCAGATGATAGTCTGCTTATTTCCAGGCTTGTATACAACAAGAGGCCCCAAGGGGACTGAGGGCGCTCACCTGACATGGTAGCCTAAATATTAACCCAGAGAATTGATTTCAACAAGTTGCATCTGCTCCTCCTAAGAAAAGCTTATACCAAATATCCAAAGATTCTAACCAGTGGATCTAAAAAAAAAAGATTTTTAAAGAATATTCCTCATATTGAACTAAGTTATAATTCAGGCTCCCACAGGGAGCCCATATATGAACTCAGGGACTTGGCTTTAACAAACTTGAATCTCACCCCCCTAAGGATGTTGCACACCAAATATCAAAACATTCTGACTGCTGGATCTGAAGAAGAAGATTTTTTAAAGAAAATTCATCATTTTGAACCAAGTTACAATTTGAGCTCCCACAGTGAGTCCAAATATGGACCTAGGGACATGGCTTGAACAAACTTGAATCTCACCCCCTAAGGATGCTGCATACCAAATATCAAAACATTCTGAAGAAGATTTTTAAAGAAAATTCCTCATTTTGAACTAAGTTATAATTTGGGCTACCACAATGAACCCAAATATGAACCCAGGGACTTGGCTTGAACAAACTTGAATCTCACCCCCCTAAGCATGGTGCATACCCAATATCAAAAGATTCTGCCTGCTGAATCTTGAGAAGAAGATTTTCAAAGAAATTTGCCTGAAATGCACAAAGTTCGAATTCCAGCTTCTATAGTGAACCCAAATATGAATCTAGGGAGCCGATTTGAACAAATTTGAATCAGATCCACCCAACAATGTTGCATACCAAATATCGCAAGATTCTGACTGCTGCATCTGGAGAAGATTTTTGAAGAAATTTGCCTGAAATGCACTAAGTTCGAATTCGAGCTTCTATAGTGAACCCAAATATGAATCTTGGGAGCTGATTTGAACAAATCTGAATCAGATCCACCCCACAATGTTGCATACCAAATATCAAAAGATTCTGCCTGCTGAATTTGGAGAAGAAGATTTTTTTAAGAAATTTGCCTGAAAAAACACTAAGTTCAAATTTGGGCTCCTATACTGAGCCCAAATATAAACCCGGGGGGGGGGGGGGGGGGGGGGGGGGGGGGGGGGGGGGAGGGGGGGGGGGCAATTTGAACAAACTTGAATCAGATCCACCCCACAATGTTGTTTACCAAATATGAAAAGATTCTGCCTGCTGGATCTGGAGAAGAAGATTTTTAAGAAATTTACCTGAAATGCACTAAGTTCGAATTCGAGCTTCTATAGTGAGCCCAAATATGAATCTAGGGAGCCGATTTGAACAAACTTGAATCAGATTCACCCCACAATGTTGCATACCAAATATCAAAAGATTCTGCCTGCTTGATCTGGAGAAGAAGATTTTTTAAGAAATTTGCCTGAAATGCACTAAGTTCGAATTCGAGCTTCTATAGTGAGCCCAAATATGAATTTAGGGAGCTGATTTGAACAAACTTGAATCAGATCCACCCCACAATGTTGCATACCAAATATCAAAAGATTCTGCCTGCTCGATCTGGAGAAGAAGATTTTTTAAGAAATTTGCCTGAAATGCACTAAGTTCGAAATCAGGCTCCTATACTGAGCCCAAATATGAACCCAGGGGGCCGATTTGAACAAACTTGAATCAGATCCACCCCACAATGTTGCATACCAAATATCAAAAGATTCTGCCTGCTGGAACTGGAGAAGAAGATTTTTTTTAAGAAATTTGCCTGAAATGCACTAAGTTCGAATTTGGGCTTCTATAGTGAGCCCAAATATGAATCCAGGGGGCCGATTTGAACAAACTTGAATCAGATCCACCCCACAATGTTGCATACCAAATATGAAAAGATTCTGCCTGCTGGATCTGGAGAAGAAGATTTTTGAAGAAATTTGCCTGAAATGCACGAAGTTCGAATTCGAGCTTCTATAGTGAGCCCAAATATGAATCTAGGGAGCCGACTTGAACAAACTTGAATCAGATCCACCCCACAATGTTGCATACCAAATATGAAAAGATTCTGCCTGCTGGATCTGGAGAAGAAGATTGTTGAGCCCAAATATGAATCTAGGGAGCCGATTTGAACAAACTTGAATCAGATCCACCCCACAATGTTGCATACCAAATATCAAAAGATTCTGCCTGCTGGAACTGGAGAAGAAGATTTTTTTAAGAAATTTGCCTGAAATACACTAAGTTCGAATTTGGGCTTCTATAGTGAGCCCAAATATGAATCAAGGGGGCCGATTTGAACAAACTTGAATCAGATCCACCCCACAATGTTGCATACCAAATATGAAAAGATTCTGCCTGCTGGATCTGGAGAAGAAGATTTTTGAGCCCAAATATGAATCTAGGGAGCCGATTTGAACAAACTTGAATCAGATCCACCCCACAATGTTGCATACCAAATATCAAAAGATTCTGCCTGCTCGAACTGGAGAAGAAGATTTTTTTAAGAAATTTGCCTGAAATGCACTAAGTTCGAATTTGGGCTTCTATAGTGAGCCCAAATATGAATCCAGGAGGCCGATTTGAACAAACTTGAATCAGATCCACCCCACTATGTTGCATACCAAATATGAAAAGATTCTGCCTGCTGGATCTGGAGAAGAAGATTTTTGGAGAAATTTGCCTGAAATGCACTAAGTTCGAATTCGAGCTTCTATAGAGAGCCCAAATATGAATTTAGGGAGCCGATTTGAACAAACTTGAATCAGATCCACCCCACAATGTTGCATACCAATATCAAAAGATTCTGCCTGCTCGATCTGGAGAAGAAGATTTTTTAAGAAATTTGCCTGAAATGCACTAAGTTCGAAATCGGGCTCCTATACTGAGCCCAAATATGAACCCAGGGGGCCGATTTGAACAAACTTGAATCAGATCCACCCTACAATGTTGCATACCAAATATCAAAAGATTCTGCCTACTGGATCTGGAGAAGAAGATTTTTTAATGTTTTTCCCATTGCCTACAGTTTTAAAAAGTGCTGACTCAGCACTTTTTCAAAGTCCTGAAAAAAGAACCTTGTGATCAAACCAATACGGATTTTTTTTAACAATTCTATTCTACTGGATAAAAGCAAGCTTTATACAAAATAAGAATTCTCTGTGCTGTGTAGTTTTGGAGATATGGCAGTTTTAAGGTTTTTCCTATTTTTAGCTCCCGAGGTTCCCACGGGGCAATGAGAAAGGGTTTTTTTTTTTGCATCAATCAACTACTTATGACCCATTATCATCTCATATCAAATTTGGTTCAAATCGACCTCACGGTTCAGAAAATAGAAATTTTAGGCGTGGCCAAAATTTTTGCGACTCCCATAACAGAGGCAAATAATGCCTGAAAAACTTCTCTTGAACAAACTTGATTCTACACCTGAAAAGGAAGCTGCATACCAAATATCAAGTCTCTGGTACTACTGGTTCATGAGAAGAAGATTTTCAAAGATTTTGGTGGCCCCCACCCAGGAGGAGAGGCAAATTCATTTTAACAAATCTGAATTGACATTAGGTAATAAACAACCCAACATTTGAAAAATATTGGGCCAGTGGTTTCTTCGGAGAAGTTGGTTTTGTAAAGTTTACGCCGGACGACGACAGACGGAAAGCGATTAGTAAAGCTCACCTTGAGCTTCACCCAGGTAAGCTAAAAATTGCCCAGAGTTTTTTCTGTTATTTCTCTTTTTCCAAACCACAACTTTTGAACCTCCAAGCAAACAGGACATTAGATTCCCCACATTAGCAGCTATAAATTAGTACTGAAATGGTTAACTGGGTTGAAACCGGTTACCTACCTAACTGATTTGAAAAAAACGGCAACCGGTTATCCGAAATATCAATAGTGATTGTCATTCAACAGTTAAAACATAGTGAATCTGCCGCTTTTCCTTTGGGGTAGATTACACCTCGAAGCAGCGCTGTATATATTGAGAAATAATCTATTTTGGCTTCAAGACTTTGTTAATGATCGGCAATTTCCGTGAGTACTGAGTAACCGCAGAAACTATTCTGTAGTATGTATACAAACGAACGTTGTCGAGTACTCGACAACATTCATTTGTAGACACACTGCAGAATAGTTTCTGAGAATACTGCTTTCCAATTCCTATAGTTTTGATCCCAGATTCAGTGAAATAATGGCTGCAGATAACTGGATATTAACCGGTTATAGCTCTCGGTTAATCGATTGTAAAAATGAGCCAACCGCTTCAGCCCTACTGTAAATAAGGTGCAATTACAATAATTGTGCCTAAATTATGCAGTGTTTAAATATTCATCCCAAGTTCTGAAGTGTTCCACTCGAAGTTCAGACAAAAACAAACACTATTGCTACATGTGGAATCGATAGGATGCAAGCATTAAGTAAATTTAAAAGATTATGAGTTCATCTCAGTGAAAAGCCATCTAAGATGAGTGTTGAATGCAGCACTGTTGACACAACTTGCTTTTCAGAAGTGAACTCTGTGTAAGATTTAGGGATGCCATGATTATTATATCTGCCAAACAACTAAAGGCCAATAATAGTCAATAAATAGTTATAGATATCGATAATCATACTGACTGACCTACAAACTAATGGCTTCAGTTAAAACTAGAAGCCCTGTCACGAACTGTGACCATAATAGGAGTTATCATCTTGACCACCAATTCATTTGAAATGACAATCTGGACAATGGTGGTGCTTACAATAACTGGGGGATGGGGGAGGGGGTGGCGAGATGGGGGGAGGGGGGTGGGGGTGGGGGGGGGGGGGGGGGGGGGGTCTTCCAGATAAACTGTCAGCATTACTGTGAAATTCACCATTTCTGTGTGTTATTGAAAAATCATGTTTCCGGTTTTGGAATCCAGCTAGCTAACATTTCTTCACGATTTTTAAAGTTTTTAATCCATTCCAATTAGGGCCCTGCGAATCACACATTTTTGATTTGAATTGAATCTCAAACCAAATTGAATCGAATTAGGGGTGTCTTGAGGATGACCCACTGGGGAAGGAGGTGCTGTAAACCTGATTTGTTCCGACTACAGTTAAAACTAGAAGTCATGAACTGTGCGCTTATCTATGCTTAACTTCGTGTAGAAATTGTACGCAATTGCCATATCGAATGGCATCCAAAGCACAACAGGTTCTCCTGGTTACTCATAGCAAGAATAGGCAATGTTTCTGCCAATGGACCTCCATTGGCTGAAACATTGCTGGAGCACAGGCCATATGTACAGAATTTGATCGCCTTACTATGGTCTTAACGCTTATATTATCGTGCAGATCGACAGGCTATTTGTGTGCATTTCATGACAGAACTTCTAGTTTTAACTGTAACAATATCTATCAACATCAATAAAAAATTCTTTTGAAAGATAACTCAATATTTCTAACAGTAAGTGACAGTTGTGGGGAATAATCTTTTTCCCAAGTTTAAATAAACGGTGACCTGTAAATATCTGATAAAATCACAAAGCAGATTTTTGTTGGCAACA
Source organism: Pictodentalium vernedei (assembly GCA_031216915.1). Classification (NCBI taxonomy): domain Eukaryota; kingdom Metazoa; phylum Mollusca; class Scaphopoda; order Dentaliida; family Dentaliidae; genus Pictodentalium; species Pictodentalium vernedei. The sequence goes on along the minus strand of CM062297.1, from coordinate 837,454,551 downwards.
TCCTTAATTTTTAAGAATGCTTAAAACTTAGAATTTCTGTTGCACAGATTTGAATGTTGTGCAAGAGAAATCAAACTTATGAAGCATTAATTCTTAAATATCAAGGACTTTTAAGGCTAATTCACAAATTTCTTGTACTTCCATGGCCTTGAATTTATTTATTTATTTATTGGGATTTAATGACACTTTCGACAGCCAGGGTCACTTCAGTTTTATGGGTGGAGGAAGCCGGAGTACCCAGAGAAAACCACCGATCAATGGCGAGCAACTGCCAGACTCCCCACGTACTAACTCTACACAAGCAGGGTTAGGATTGGTTGAAGACCTGTGCACCATCGATGTGCAGTACGCCTCAGTACACAGTGCCACCATGCCCCCACATGGGTAATCAGGATGAAGTGCATTCCCATGCAAAGACACCATGCATCATTGTGCATTTCATGACAGGACTTCTAGTTTTAACTGTAGTTCCAGAGGTTTCATATTCTTTGTATGAAGTTTATGTACAGCTGAAAGCAAACAACGCATATTTTCTTCAGTTCAAATTAATTGGAGTGTACTTTTAGGAAATTTCAAAGAAACTGTATCAAAACAATTACTGAAAAACAGGTCCCAACTATTTAAAATAATCTAGTGTTCAAAACACATGACTTAACTTTTTGCATGCTGCTGGCAGATATTCCTGCCCAGCACAGGGTTTCTCTTGTCAATGAAATAAGTATATTTATTTATTGGTATTTAAGGTCACATATGAGATCCGCAGCGGCTCCGCACAGACCTATCAGTCTCATGAACTCTCTCGCTGTGACTTTGAGTGAAGACAATAGCGAGCGTAACAACTGATTAATTTCGCTCTGGTTAATGGCAGACGAACGAGATTGTTGTGCGACTCGAAGCTCATTCCCAGATGAGTGAATAACTTGGACGGCACCAGATCCGACTTCTCCTCGTTTATTATAAAACCGAGACGTCGGATTAATAGAAGCAGATTCTGCACATCGTTCTGAAGCGTTAACTCGTTGCCGTACCTCTGAAGAATGTCGTCCAGGTAGGCCGACGTTACCGCAGACGAATGAGCTCAGAAATATATCATTACCGAGTTCATTATTCGAGTGAAAGACCAGGGCGCTAGGTTCAAACCGAAGCACATTGCTCGGAACTAATATACAACTCCTAGGACTGCGAAGCGTAGATACTTTCTGAATGTCGGATGTACCATGATGTGAAAGTACGCATCCTTGAGATCTATGCTTGTAGCATAGTCGTTCACCCGAATACTCGCTCTGACTGATCGAATTGTCTCCATATAGAACTTCGGAGCGACGATCAGCTTGTTTATCCAGCTCAGATCTATAACTGGACGGAACGAGCCGTCTGGTTTCGGAACCAGAAACAGATGCCCGTAGAAACCCGGTGATTCCTGGTCTTCTACGACCTCTACCGCGTTCTTCTTCAGAAGAGACTGTACTTCTGATAAAAGAGCGTCTCTTTTCTGCGGATTCGACAGAAGCTGAGTCCATTTTGGACTTCCGAGTTAATGGAGGCTTTCGTTTGAAGGATATTCTTAGTCCTTCCAAAATTACCCCTCGAACCCAGGTTTCGTCCATAATTGACGCCCAATCGTTTATAAAACTCGATAATCTTCCGCCTACCGGAACACGATAGAGGTTCAAACCATCACCTCCTGGACCTGTGAGGCTTGCGGAAGGAGAAACTACGTCCTCCGCAACCCGCACCTCGCCCCGTCGACCTAGGGACATCTGACCGGTAATCTCGGCCAGAAGAACATCCCCCACGAGAGTCGCTGCCTTGACGGTCTCTAGAATAAGACCTAGAGGACTCATAGGAACCTCTATAGGAACTTCTCTTGGGCGTACTTGTCCCAGAAGTGCCTGTCTTACTCTTTTCTGCTGTATCCGGCTTTTTGGAAGCGGATTTGAAAAGCAGAGAATCCGAAGCTTTTTTAGTTATCTTATCATAGATTGCTGAAAGCTTGCCGTCGAAGAGAAGCTCTCCGGAGACCGAAGCGACTCTGAGAGAGTTCTTCACCTTACCATCCATGTGCGTGGATGTAGCTAGGGCTGCATCACGTCTAACCAACTCCAGGTTTGCCACTGAAAGGGCGGAGTTATACGTGGAATAAGCTACTGCCCTTGAAAGAAGTCTTAATGAGGATTGTATATCCTGGAATTCTTTCCCTTGAAGACGTAATGATAACGCCTTAGTAAGGTGATCTGCGTATGATAAGGTGTCTAAGTTAACTCTGTTAGACATTATTGTTGTTTTGACATAGGAATTGACATAGACGACGGTATAGACAATTCCAAGTCTTCAGCCTCGACGCCTCGTCGTCTAGACGCAGAGGAACTCTCGGTATGCCCTGTCCTGCCGTTTCGAATTTATTCCTTGAATTGATGAAAGGCAGATTTAGGGCATTTGCGGATAAGAAACCAGACCTGCCCGTTTTGGTAGCAAGCTTATAAATAGCGTCGTTCAATAATTCAAATGTTCTTGTGACCTTATTGGACTGTGTCGGAAACTCAGGGACGATGTCCCTGAACCGATCAAAAAATTCTGTGTCCAATGACGCTATCAGTCTCTTATCCGGCATCGCAGCATTCTGGTCCGACGGAACAACTTCTGGAAGATAAAGCCGGATAAAATCTATGGCAGCTTTATGTTGTTCCAAAAGGGAAAGCTCCAAATCCTCCGAATCCCTTTCACCATCCTGTCGGACCCTATGAAGTTCTCGGTCGTCCGTATCCGATGCTTCGGCGGAGCGTACCGACCCAGTGTCGTCGGATAAATCCTGATCCGACAGAGATTCTGTCGTTTGCTGGGATGCTGCGATAAGTTGTGCTATTTGGGATAGCACGTCCGTCACTGAGGCCTGTGGAGTAGCGGTCTTACGTTGCTTTGCCGCTGGAAGCTCCGTGTGCATTGACTCCTGCATACTTCTTTTATGCGAAAGTCCGGAGTCTACAGGCCCCGTGTCCCTGGCTACTGGATGGCGTGACCTGGTCGCCGTGGAATCCCTGATCGGCGAAGCTGGCTGGATATCCGTGGTCACGTAGCCAAGGTGCAGTCGTGTGCGCTGCCGTGAGGAAGCCTTATCGACAGTCTCTCCGGACTGTCTATATAACGGAGCGTCCCGAGTGGAGGACGTATGCTCCGAATGCGAAACGTTTTGTACCACAACATCTGGTCCCAGATGTTGTTGTATGAGAGAGGGACCTCTCTCGCTCTTAGCCCGGATGGACCTGGACGAGCTAGGAACCGGACTAATAGGCTTCCTCCGTTCTCTCCTCTGATCCGTCGTCACTGGGTGTGCACTTTGTCTTATTATAGTGCTTGCATCACCCAAATCTCCTTCCTGGACCGCAACGGACGAACCCAGCTGCCGAGCCATTCGATGAATGGTCGCTACATCGGGCGAGCTAGCGGACGCCAATGCCGTCGATCCTACTAGGGACCTCTTAGGCAATTGACGTATTTTCATGAGCACTTTTGCCGCTAGCTCTTCATTTAACTGTGACGACGGAGGCACACTTTTGGAAGACATCACGGAAACATCACCCTGTTCTTGTTCCTCTGAAATAGAGATTGATAAACTAGAGTGACCCTGCAGAGAAAGGACCGGCATGGCCTTTTCCCCGCTAACAACATACCGTGACACACGTTTCCAATGTTTGTCATCCCAATTGACACATACTGAACAGGAGTTAGTGCGAGCGCACTGACTACAATTAATACAATGATTATGAAAGTCAGAGGAAGATTTCCTCTTCTTACAATTTGAACAATATCCTTTCATTGTGAAAAGAACACAAAAAGTCCTAGTACTCGCACCAACCCCTGAAAACAAAGATACATAATAACATGATCCATTAACATAGAAAAAATAACTGAAATCAAAAAAAATTTTTTTTAAAATATTTTTTCAGAAAAGCCCAAGTTTCTGAAAGTAACGATGAGGCCAATGGATCCCAAAAAGCCTAAGTGTGGACAAAAATTTTTTAAATATTACAAAAAAATTAATGCAACACTTACGTATAATAAAAATGTATCTTGTTATGATTAAGCTAATACAAAGACAAGAAAATCCCTCTCAATAGAAACCGTTGTCAATGTAAACAAGAAGTGTATAAACACCAGAAACATGACTCCAGGCACTGATAACCATGGCCCAAAATCAGTTACCAATAACACACTATCTGATGCAAAACAGAGACTTCCAGGGAAGAAACTGCAGAACATCAGATGGTAGATGCAGAACACTACGCCTAAACACCCATGGGTGAGGACGAAAACATGGGGAAAAGAACAGAATTCATTCTGTTACCAAGCTAAAACTCCCAAGAAATTTTAGTAATAATATTACAGAAAATGTGCCAAAAGCATGGGAGAATAGCAAGGGGGGACTTAAAGGAAAGGGAGAGAAGAAACACTGAACAAGCAGTGTAACTTTATAGCAAGAATGACAACAGGCCCATGCCTTGAAATTAGGCAACATAACATAATTTCGTAAAAAAATTTCAAGTTACAGCCCTGATTATTTCCTGCCACTCATTTTTCCTCTCCTCCTTCTATTTCCTCTTTAGATCCACCATTTCTCTAATATTTATGTGTCTGGCATCATTTAAACTGAGATTTACAAGCACAAATATCAGTCAGAAGTGAACTGATGAAGGGCCAAACAAAGAATGATAATTGGCACCAATTTCGAGACCTCCTTGACACTGCGCATGCGCAGTAGAGGAAAAGTATGGGGGACCATTTAGGACATGATTTTTTCGGTTTTAGATGCAAATTTTGCAGATTGGGGGGCAAAATTTGTGTTTGGCCCTAGATTTTTGAGAATTAGCACCAGCTATGTCTGGGTCATTGGTACAGTATAAAAATATACTCTTAAGCTTGTTTACCATTTACAAGTTGGAGATCTAGACATGTTCATTTAAGTGTTCTTAACCAATACAACCAGATGACCTGCGTTGTGTCCTTGGGCAAGGCACTCTGTCCTGGTTGCCTACATGGGGGCATGATGAGCCATGTACTAAGGCGTACTGCACATCGATGGTGCATATGTCTTCAACCGCTGTAACCCTGCTTGAGCTGAGCTTGAACAGAGTTAGAATACTGAGGAGCTGACAGTTGCTCATCGATGCCCGGTGGTTCTCTCTGGGTACTACGGCTTTCTCCATCGTAAAACTGTCATGCTTAGCCATTGTGCATAAGTTTGTGACCTTAAAACACAATGGATAACGATAAATTGAGCAATACAATGAACTCAACTGGATATCTCTTAACTGAATAAATATGTTAACTGAATACAACTTCGAAACACAAATCCATTTACCATACCTTCAGTACAAATTTGCCTGTTTAATGAATATAGGTTATAGAGTAGACTTCTAGATCTGTTACTTAAATAAAGAATGTTGTCATGTGTCAAGAAATATCGCCTTAACGGTCACCAAATTCCCTTGGGTATTTTTTACCTATTTGGCCTCTGTACATCCAATACTGGCATTTAATCTATATCCTATTTGACAGACCTCCATTAACTCTATCAAACAAGATATAACAGAATTAATGCTAAGTTTACCTCTAAAATACAGGACACTGACCAAATCCCTGTTAATTGAATACTCCCATTAATTGAATATTTTCACAAGCACAGTGATTATTCGATTAACAGGGTTCCACTTTATGGTATTTACTGAATTTTGGCCCTCACTAAATCCCTCTGCAAAAGTATTAAAGAGCTATGATCGCAAAAAGAAAGAGTCAATTTCATCTTCATTGTGATGGGTTGCGATCTGCTCGAAATGCTCAATCCTCTTTTCTCAACACAGCTCTACAGAATCTTTCCTGTTGAAAAAGAAATGCAAGAACATTAAATTTCAGAAACTATTTTTGTTTGTTGTTCTTGAGTTATTCTTGATCTTGTAATATTTTATCCATGTACTAACAACCCACTGGAATAAGAGTGATGAGACTAGATCTCAAGTGGATTGAGAAAGATCACTTTTGCAATCACAGTGGGGTTGAAACCTAGAGGTAGCCACCAGGGGTGGCCAATCCCCCCCGGAATAATACCCTGATATAATAACCTTGGTAATATATTTGCATTAAATTAACACAGCCACTGTTGGTATCATTTACTCAAATAATACAGATAAGATCTCCTGTATTTGATGACATGTCAAGTTTGATTTCGATAGGGACCGATAAAATTTTAAGTTTGAGGTCACTGTGACCTTGCCCTTTAGCACAAGGACTTGAAATATGCAGGGTTCTTCCTCTCAACATGCTCAACCCACATGCTAAGTTGGGTTTCGATTGGGAATGCATAATTTTAATAATTAAGAGAGCCAAAACAAGCTCCGACCGATAAAATTTAATTTCAAGGTCACTGTGACCTTGACCTTTGATATAATGATCTAAAAAATAAATAGGGTTCTTCCTTTCATCATGCTCAACCCAAAAGTCAAGTTTAGTATCAATCGGGCAAGCAAAATTTCAATTAGAGAAGCCAACTCTGGTAAATATTTAGGTGTCAAGGTCACTGTGAACTTGATCTTTGGCACAATGACCTTAAAATAAATAGGGTCCTTCCTCTCATCATGCCTAACCCACATGCCAAGTTGGGTTTCAGATGGCCAAACTGAACTTCAATTACAGAGTGGAAACCAACACTGATAAAAACTGAAGTTCAAGGTCACTGTGACCTTGACCTTTGGCACAATGATCCCAAAATAAATAGAGTTCTTCTCATCATGCCTAACACACAGGCCAAGTTTGGTTTCAGTTGGCCAGATGGACGAATGGACAGCACCAGGGCTATATTTCTCCTTTTGCCAGAAAACGTTTATTAACAAGTTTCAACACTGCAAACTCAAGTTATGGAAGAGAAATCAAGGTTTGTCGAGAAAGACACCTGCAAAGACAAACAGATGGTGGCACACATGGACATGGACATAGGGCATAACATAGGGCATAAAAGTTAACAGTTTTTCAGACACACAACACATCACAAATATACACGAGTGCCTTCAGATATGACAGTGTAGCATGTTCTAAAAATGTTCTTATTATGCAAACTCACAGTATTTTCTCCTATAGAACTCCTCTCATCTCCTTTCATTTCTGAGAAGCATATTTCATTGACTTCTGACCTGACAGACGTGGATCTTATTGTATCTCCCTCAGGATTGCTGATTGTAATCTGTTTATCTTCACTGCCTAAGGCTAACAAGTTTTCATTACTCCATGCTCCACATGTTATTTTTTTTGTGTGCTTCCCAATAATTGGTATTTTTCTGAAAAAAAACAACAAATACACAAATTCATTTTTCTGTGCCATACAATGTGGCACTTAACAACCTCTAATCAAGTTATCCAGTAGTTGTTGTGCAGTTTCCCTATTTCTGCTTTGTATTTTGGTGAATGAGAACAACAAAATCCTGTCCCAAACTATCTGAAGTAACCGGTATTTGGCCTCACAGATTTTTTTCTTTTAGATATTGATTCAATATTCATTCTACGCCAGGTCAAATAAAACAAGTGTAATGCCATTGGATAGCAAATTCTCTGCCATAGCAATCCAAGGGCAATAACCCTCGAAGAAATATCAAACACACAATTCCCTCCATGATATTATTGCCCCAAAACCTATACACTGAATTTGGCAAGAAATTGTTGAACACTTTTCTTTGAAATGTGATGACAAGAAATGGTAAAGTGATGACAAAAAATTTTAAGTTCAACAAGGGCAATAACTCTTAAAGAAATTCTTTGAAAAGTGATGCCAAGAAATGGTAATACCATGACAAGAAACTCCAAGTCCAACAAGGGCAACAACTTATGAAGAATAATTGGACAAGGATGGTTCACAATCTCATTAATGATATTCTCACCAAAAAGTTATATATCAAATTTGGGAACAATAGGAAATTTAAAGTAATTTCTATATTTATCATACCTCTCACTGGCCCAGACATGCTAGCTAGCCCAATTCTAATAATCAGGCCAAACACTTAATTTTTGAGCCCCCACACCAAACCCCCAAAATTAATCCAAATAATAAACAAGGGGCCCCAATGGGCCTTAATCACTCACCTGTCAAAATGATTCAAAGAAGTATTTGGGGTCACATTCAGTCAGACAAGGTTCATCAATACTACAAAGGAATGAAGTCATGAAAGGCAAATTTTATGGAACAAGAAGCCCCATGGGGCCTTAATCGCTCACCTGCCAAAGTAGTTCAAAGAAGTATTTGGGGGTCATATTCAGTTAGACATGGTTCATCAACACTAAAAAGGAATGAAATCATGAAATTTTATGGAAAAACACTAAGGAATGGATTTGAACAAACCTGAGCCTAACATGCTCCCCATGCCACCCCCACCCCTGCCCATAGAGAGCCCAAATATCAAGCCAGGGACTGAAACTGAACAAACTTGAATCTGATCCCCCTCAAGATGTTATATACCAAATATGAAAGAATTCTGACTGGTGGATCTGAAGAAGGTTTTTAAAGAAATGTCCTCACGTTGCACTAAGTTAAACTTTGGCTCCAATAGTGAACCAAAATATTAACCAAGGGACTCGATTTGAACAAACTTCAATCTGACCCACCTAGAGATGTTGTATACCAAATATGAAAGGATTCTGACTGAAAACATTTTTCCAAATTTTGGTCCAAAATTTCAGTCGGAACCGGACCCAAATATTCCTTTGAACAAACTTGAATCTGACCCTCCTGGAGATGTTGTATACCAAATATGAAAGCATTCTGACTAAAGGGTCTACAGAAGAAGATTTTTTTTTTAAAATACCTCATATTGCACTAAACTGATATTCGGGCTCCCAGAGTAGCGGGGGAGGAATTCGCTAGAATTGTGCACTTGGTGATACCTTCCTGAAATTTGGCATGATGTAAGGGTAGGCATCAGAGATTTCAAAATCGATCGGCTACAAGTTGGCACCATCCTCTAGCCACCACTAGCAGCGAAATCCAAAATGGCCGCCAAGCGGATCGAAAAAAAGCTATTTTCGCCGATCGCACAACTGAAGCTCCAAACCTAACACCATACATGTGCTGTAATTGATGTGAATGATGGAGTGAAGCCCTTGGAACAAGTTGGGGGGAAGATTAATGGATAATGGGATCAGAATTTCCGTCGATGTGTGCGTCTGTGTGTCTGACTGTCAGTATGATCGTCCGTCCGTAGATAAATTAGTGTTGAATGTTTCTCGGGAATGCAATGGTCAAATGAACATGGTATGAGAGATTCCTGTCAACACATGAACAAGGGTACTCGATAGTATGCAGCAGTGGGGATACTTGGACATTTGATAATCCAATTAAAGTGACAGTCTATTCTCAACTTCCGGCATTTTCGATAGATTTATTTTCTAAGAAAATAAAACTATCAAATTTCTAGAGGAGTTCTGGTTCAATCTCAACACCATAGCGACACGTCTGCCAGCAAGGGCAGTGCTGGAATGAACTCGGGATGCATTAGTTCCCGTTGTTAATTATACAATGTTATCTTGCCAGTATAGAACATTGGCAAAATGGGACTAGAAGGGGTGAGTGTATGTTTGCAGTCATTCGAGGTACAGGAATATTTTTTGACTACAAGTAGTATTCTTCATTTTCGGCCAGTTAAGATGTGGTGTGTTCCAAGTCAGGATTAATGTTGCCGACACTTAATGCCCATCCCTCATGGTATGCTACTTTACCAGGGATATAGAGATATAGCCACCACTGGGAGCCAAAACATGACCTTTGATGTCGATGAGTGGTCGAAATGTTTTAGCGAATAACTTATCGAAATATGATCCGGTATGGCAATTTGATACCTTACGTTAGATTTATTAGATCAACTCAGGTATGGATTCATTGAGACATGAGTGCGCTACAAGATGAAGGATTTCCAAGTTGATTTGCTATGGAGTAGGAACTGACTAGTCACATGTGGCCTATGGCCAGAGAAAGACAAGGATACCATAGATGAACACACGGGTGAACGAAGGTATCAACTGTTGTACAGAGGCAAAATAGTTGGGGATATTGTATCATGCTATGCATGAATTAACACCGTCTTGTGCAGTAAATAACAGACTATTTTCCGAAATCTAAAACTGTATTCCTATACCCCGGACAATGTAGCAAGCCACATGGGATGAACATTTGTTAGCAAAATCAACTCAACTAGAAACATGACATGTGTTAACTGGCCGAAAATGGAAAAAAAAATACCAGAATAGGAGATGACTGGTCCTAACATGACAGTATACTACTCAATATTGTTACAACAGCCACCTTCACACTTACACAAAGGTGTGCACCTTAATCCAGCTTTCAAGCATTTGCAATTGCCCTTGCAGGCCTTGGCACAACTACAGTGGAGCATCAGTGCACATGCAGCACTTGCGTCTCCTAGGTGAGTCCAAAATGGGACCAGAATATTGAGACGTGGATTCCACTCCCATCCGTACTGTGATGGGTCTGGCACACATAAGTGTTTCTGCAGAGCACGATGCCAAATGAAAGATGACACAAGAATTACCCTTTTTACATGTTGATACAGAGCTGCTTTGGTGGGCGGGATGTTTTCCATAGACTTAAGGCCATGTGTGAACATATGCCGTCTCGCATCATTGACACGTGTACTGACACAACTGTTACTGTACATCTGTATGGTGAGTTTTTCGATATGCTGCATATGAGGGGAATCCTCTGAAAAGACTTGCGGATTCTCAGTCAATTCTATTAGTTGATGCGGGAAAATTCATCCATGCATTCCATCCTGTCTTCTTCCCAATGCCGAGCATGCTGGATGTTACATCACAACCTGTGAAGGCGTGGAAGAAAGTCAGGGCCTTACAGTAATCAGGTCCAAGTTGTGAAGCTATCTCATGAATTGGCATATCTTTATATGCCTTTCCAATTCCAAACCCAATCCACAGCTCACTGAGTCCAAGGTCACGGAATGTTGCGAAATGGTGCAAAGACAGAATGACGACATCAGAATCAACCGTGCGAAGAAAAGCTATTTTGTGACCTTGTGAGACTGCATGGTTGAGATGAAGCATCATGCGCGTGTCTGCTTCCTCGTGGTTCGATGGAGATATGTCACATAAGCTAACATCCTTATTGCATAGTACATATTCTCCTGATGTCGTTAACAACTGGTACTCGGATGTTGATGTTAATTTCAGCAGTTCAGCAGACAGGAACTTGAAAAATTCGTCTTTATTCTCACTAACTTTCAAGAATGCCTGCCAATTCTTCCCTTTAGGTAAAGGGACGTTCTCGGACACCCGTATCAACCTAACTGCTGTCTCACCGAGGCGTTTTGCTCGCGTCTGATTCTTCAAACTGCCTTCGGGGTAACAGTCATAGATCGCATCAACCCTTGTGGTGTTCGTGTTAATCAGAGATTCGATGTATGGCAATAATTGCAATCGAGCATATTCTCCAAACAGATCCGCTTTCTGTGGTTTGATTACATGGACTACAGCAGGCATATCCAAGATGACAACTGAAGCTTGTCTAGCTGCTGAATTCTTCCCTTGTGCAGGAATAGCTGGTAAACAATTGAGAATTTGAGATTTTGTCCCACTCCGTAGCTTACCTCTATCGGATAATGCTGGCGGATCACGTGCATTCTCGTGCATGAAAAACTCATCCATGTTTGAATCAGGCCGGGCTTGCAGTGAAACGAACATCTGGGTAACTATTGCGGCAGTTGCTTTACTTGACATGAGTTTGTCTCGGCCTTTGTCCAGGTTGGCTGGGGGTGGGTTAAGGAAGGTATATATATTTGCCTTGGGAATAACATCATTCAGGGGTACGGTGCATTCCACAAGCCTTTCCTTCAAGAAAGTGGAATATAAATGCTTGCCCCTTTCGGGTAATGACCGTAAACTCTTACTAACTTCGGGGTCCATATATTCACCAGTATCTAATGTCACCAGCTGACCACTAGTTTCATCATAAGGGTTGATAATGAGTCCCTGATTCACCAGATCGAGGAGAGATTTCAATTGATTCAGAAATTTTTTCTGCTCTGATACCGAACTTTCCGGGTGTTCCGTGTTATCTGATGATGTTGTGTGGAAACTTGCATATTCATACTCATCTATAACACGCAGAACTTCTGACCTTGAAAGCTCAATAACGACTTTCTCTTCAGCCTGGCCATAGAGACCTTTTGGACCACTGTCTTCTTTGAGTAGTTGGATACTATGTTCTTGGCTCTGATCTAAACCCATCATACTGAACTTCCTCTCACTACGCTGGACCACAAAATGGCCTTCCATGAATTTGTTGTGGATTGAAGGATGCCGCCTGGGTAGCTGAGACATGTCTCTCAGAAATACGGGGACCCACCGACAATAATTTGTATGTCCTAGGGCAAAAAAGTAACTGCACAACTCATCGATAGAACACAGTGTACCAGGCCAGTTACCGATTCGTTGGTTCCGAACGAATTGACAGCTTGTCAAGAGAAAGTTCCGAACGATTTCACCCCAATAGCGCGCAGTTGGAGATTGTGAAAGAATCCTCTGTTCCCACATTTCAAATGACTCATGGGGCCCAGTCTGCTGACAGTAAATCTCATAAGCATTCTTTCTGAGGATCTCAAGCCAAGCTAGAGTGAGAAGATATGCCTGTCGCGTCCTCTTGACATGTTTCCCACCAAGTAGGGATGATGCTACACCGGGTGTGAATATCTTTGCGAGGTGAAACATTCGCTCCCAACCAGAACCACCCATAAGCTTACCACCAGCTTCTTGGGTGCACATTTCAAGATGCAGGAATCCAATCATACACACCATTCGATCCTCACCTATCTCCTCTGGGAACAGCCATTGACATTTTTTCTGCCTGGCATACAACGGACAGTCACCTTCAATGACAGGTATCTGGCCGGGGTTTACGAAAGCAGTAGCTTCCCTGACCACATACATAGCATGCTTCTGCATACTGAGTGAGTCCGCTTTCTGCTCACTGAAAACAGGGAATACCCCAATAACTGCACGAGGTTTGACATTGTCTTGATCTTCATGTTTTGAAAAGAAGCCTGAAAAGGTCACAGGGACTTCATCAAGCTGCCAGCTGCCATCAACCTTCCCTTTATTGCTGATCTGTGACACATGAGACAACCAGTCATTCTCTCCCACGTTCAAATCTGCATATTCATTGGGCCGTACATTACATTCATCTGGAGATTCAAGCCTGATGTCCCCACCAAAGTCTTCAACGAAAGGAACAAATGCATAGTCGTCTGGGAGTTCAATTTGTGTGTCTTCTGGAACATCTAAACTCAGTGGTGGGGGATCAGTACCCACATTGTCCCTGCTCAGTTGACCAATGAGTGTGATGGACGTACCATGCATATCAGATCTACCAGATACATCAATGTTATCAGTGGTTCCTATCGAGAAAACATTACGTTTGCAGTTAGCTGGGACTACAACACCTTCGTTCTTGAACCGCAGTGAAACAGCTCTCGCGAAACTCCTGCGAACATCCATTACGCGATCATAAGAGACAGAGAGTCCCATTTGATGAAAATCTCTGATAAGATTTTTCATACGATCATGGGCATGCAACTTCAAACCCACATAAAGAGGCATTGGAGTTTCTCTGTCACGTCTCTGGTGAACATTTTGTGCATGTTCGGAGCGTTTCGCTGAATTGCTGATCAACATCTGTGAAATAGTACAAGCCACTCGAGTCTTGGCATTAACAGTCTCATCATCGCCTAAGTTCTGTATACTACATGTGCCCTCAAGTAGAACTCTAAGAAGAGTCAGGAGTGAGTTGGGTACAGGCTCGCTCAAGCAATAAGATGAAAATGATCCCGTGAAAGGAGCTTGAGATATGAGTATGTGTTTACGCAGAAGAAGACCCACATCAACTATCTTTTTTGCCTCTTCCTCAGACACTATACGAGTTAAAGATTCGGACAACAAGGAGCCAACTCGAAACCTACTTGAAATAAACACATCTCTACCCTGTGTGAAGGCGTCCCAGCCATCGCCCAATTTCTGCAACAAATGTTCTTTGAATCGAGTGGAATGTATTTCTTCACTAAGCCAATCAGAACCGACTTGCTTCAACCTCCGACTGTACAGATTCTTGAGATCGACAAGCTTCATCGCGGAATCGTTGTGTTCAACAAATGTTATGAGCTCTGCCATAACGAGAGGGTCATAGGGCAGGCCTGACGCGGAATGTTCGGCGTTCTTCGACTTTTTAGATTTAGCCGCTCGTGCTTCATTGGCAAGCTTACAATAACAGGTTTTGTGATAGTAAAGATCACTAGCAGCGGAATCAAATGCTGCATTGACCCGAGAAAAAACAACCCAGTTCTCGGCTTCCTTTGCCATAATTTTGAGTTTATTGTTATCAGACATTGATCTGCAAATAGGCTCACTGCTGTCACCTTCGCGTTTGTGACAATAAACACACTGGGGCAGTTTCCTGTCACAGCCAGATTCAAAACTTGTCCGTGTTCTTTTAGGACTCAGCGTGGAGCAGGATGCCACTGCCTCATTTCGCTCTCGCTTGTGTAGCACGCGCTGTACGATGTGAGTCCGAATACTGTCACGGCATGTCTTATGATATATTGCCTTATTCGTCAACAGTGACATCGACATACACTCATCACTCTCTCTCATCAAACAATCAATGGTCAAATTATATGGAAGCTCAACGCCATTATCTAGGAAGCGCGTTATGTCTTCCTCAATAGCTTTATAGGCGTCATGAAAACGAGATTCTCTATACGGACGCATCAATTTCTTGGAACTGTCTTGCTGGCAAAAGCAACAACGTTCCCAGTCAGTACTAGTCCGTACACGAAGAGGATTCTCACTCATTCTGTGAATGATTTTTGTGAACAATCGCGTTCTCGAATTAATTTCGACAGACAAATCAGATTTGCTTGCGGAATTACGCCAAACAAGAGATTGTATGGCAAAGAGACTGCTTCATAAAGAGCGTTGTTTCTCCGGGATCAGCGTCATTCAGGTTTGCCTGAATGACGCTGATCCCGGAGAAACAACGCTCTTTTCAAGTTCCAAGAAATTGATGCGTCCGTATAGAGAATCTCGTTTTATTCTACATCATCTCCCACGTCTGTTTCCAACACGTGCGTGGATCAGAGTTCACTTTCGCGCCCTTACAATCGGATGTATAGTCGGTAGACCGTCGAAAAGGAGGTTCCCTTCAGCCGCTGGCGGCCATTTTGGATTGTGCCGCTACTGGTCGCCACCGGTCGGTGTCAACTTGTAGCCGATCGTTTTTGAGAACCTCATAGCCTACACTAACAGTGTGCCAAATTTCAAGAAGGTATCACCAAGTGCACAATTCACCTGTATGTGACGAATTCCTCCCCCGCTAGAGGGATCCCAAATATTTACACAGGTAACCGATTTGAGCAAACCTGAAATTGACCCACCTTGAAATGTTGTATACCAAATATGAAAGGATTCTTTCTGGTGAATCTGAAGGAGATTTTTAAAGAAATTCCCTCATATTGTACTAAGTTAAATTCAGGCTCCCATAGGGAGTCCAAATATAAACCCAGGGACTCGATTTGAACAAACTTGAATCTGACCCCCACATAGATGTTGTATACCAAACATGACAGGATTCTGACTGGTGGATCTAAAGAAGGTTTTTAAAGAAATTTCCTCAAGTTGCACCAAGTTAAACTTTGGGCTCCAGTAGATAAGCCAAATATTAACCCAGGGACCCAATTTGAACAAACTTGAATCTGACCCCCTTAGAGATGTTGTATACCAAATATGAAAGCATTCTGACTGGTGGATCTGAAGAAGAAGATTTTTAAAGAAATTTCCTCATACTGCACCAAGTTAAACTTTGCGCTTCAATAGAGAGCCCAAATACTAACTCAGGGACCCGATTTGAACAAACTTAAATCTGCCCTCCCCCCTCCCTCCCCCTAGAGATGTTGTATACCAAATATGAAAGCTTTCTGATTGGTGGATCTGAAGATTTTTAAAGAAATTTTCTTGTATTTCACTAACTTAAAATTCGGGCTCCTACAGGATGCCCATTTATTAACCCAGGGTCTCGATTTAAACAAAATTGAATCTGACCCCCCTAGAGATGTTATATACCAAATATCAAAAGATTCTAATTGATGGTTCTGGAGAAGAAGATTTTTTTAATTTTGGAAAACAATTTATGAGTGCTATCAGAGTAATATGCCCCTTGTGGTGTCCCCTGTGGGCATGGCAACTTTATTTGCACAAACTTGAATTGACATATGATAAGGAACATGCACATCAAATTTGGTTCAATTCGGCCCTGTGGTTTATGAGGAGAAGTCGATAATGTAAAGTTCACGTCAGACAGACGACGGACAAAAAGTGATCACTTAAGCTAAAAAAATTAAAATTAAATGGTTTATGTGATATTTTACTCAAGTTAATAAAACCGATAAATTTGTCCTTTGAGTGTCACAAGGCTTTGCAATGCTTTACCCTTCTTGCACTCAAGGGATGAAATACACCACAACCCATGCTATTCTGCAGATTATGAGGCCTAAAACATAAAACAAATCAAGAACATGAACTTTTCAAATAGAAATAATTAAAAAAATAAAATCTGAAATAATATGACGCCCACCCACATGCAATTTTACAAAAGATGGCCTGAGAAATAGAAGATCTACTTTGTGGGCCTTATTTTATACAGAAGCAAACAAGCTACATGCTATAACATATTACTCAAAACAAGTGATAAATAATTCAACCCTTATCCCTCTCCCGCCCACTGTAGCCATATATGGAGGACATACATGTACCCCTGAATGCGAGGAAGTTCAATAGGAGTTATGACATACTTAAAACTCTATCATCTGTTACTGTGATGAATCGAATCACTCTTTCATTTATAATAAACAATATAATTTTAGTCCTGGTAGAAAACTTTTAGTGTGTTTTAAGTGCTCCTTGATGAAAAGAGAAATGCTAAAAAATCGGTGGAAACCCATTTTTTGTTTCCGTGATTTTGCCCAGATTGAACCTGCATGGAAACGGAACGAGCATTTATGTGACATCTACATGCCTGAAAAGGTTGGGGTGCAGGGAAAAGATGTCCAGGTCTGGTTATTCCCCACCCCTCCTACCCATTTCAACATATATAGAAAGCATGGAAAGAATTTTTTTTTATTATTCAATGCTAAACCATTAAATAACAACCTGTTAAATAGAAATAGACAATCTTAGAACCATTCCTGCAATGTTTTGAACTTTTTCGGACAAGCTGAGGGTGAGGAAATATCCAAGCCAGATATCTTACCCCTCACACACTAAAAAAAAATAGCAACCCTTTGGATAAAAATCATGAGGTTTTATTTAAATCTTTACCCAACCATAACATTAGTCCATACAATGGCTGCAAATGTCTTATGAATGTCTATGAGAGTTTGACAAGGGAAGAGGGGGGGAGGGGGGAGGGTAGATGACTGGGCTTACCCTTCCCCCACCCAGGTCCAAATATGGATAAAATATGAAAGAATGTTTTTTTATTATTCAATGATAAACCATTAAATAATGACCCATTAATTAGAAGCAGACAATCTAGAACCATTCCAGTAACTTTTGGGACTTTTCTGGACAAGTTGAGGTGGGGATGTTCAAAACTAGATATCTTCCCCCCTCATCCTCCCAAAAAACACTTGGAAAAAAATAGGTTTTATTTACACCTTTACCCAACCATAAGAAGTTAATAGCTGCAAATGTCTTAAGAATGTTTATGGGAGTTTTACAAGGTTGGGAGCGTGGGAGTTGTCCAGGCCGAGTTATCATCTCCCTCCCCCACTTATGTCAAAATATGATGAAAATACAGTTTTTTTTATTTTATGCTAAACAATTAAATAAAGACTATAATATCTGAAATCTCGAAACCTTTAAAGCAATTTTGGGGACTTTTTGGACAAGGTGGGCCAAGACTTATTCTCCTTACTTCGATTTGTCCACTATCCATTAGTTTATGACACTGGTATTTGTCTCAAAAAAATTATGGCTTAGATATTGCAGAAGACCTCTGTAAAACCTGTAAAGGCTGTCCTAAGCTACAAATTCCAAGTCACAGAATGAAGATTTCTTAAAGATAAGTCACCGTGCTCATCTCACGACTCATCTGATTGAGGATGAGATGAAAAAAGTATTTCTTGTTGTCACTCAAATGGAGATCCAAGAGTATTATAAGTTATCTCCGCCAACATGTATGGTATATGGAGATTTAAAACCTGGATGTCAGTTTTTAAACACCGAGCCACAGACGAGGTGTTTAAATGAGACATCCAGGTATTAAATTTCCATATACCATATATGTTGGCGGAGATAACATTTTTGTCCCGTTTGAAACGCAATACCAATATAGTGGAAATAAATTTGTGGACGCTTTTCTCAGCTCCACGATTAGTTGGACCAAATTCGTGATAATTATTTTGTTTTCATAATCGCAAAAGACAACAGATAGAGTTACATCCCTTGAGTCATTAAGGAAACGAGTAAACAGTATTTTGTTGACATATCGTCCCCTGAGTTCCAAAGTGTTCTATGTGGCTACTGGCACATAGAACACATTGGTACTTAGGGGACGAATTATTTGCTCTTATTTTATTTTTATGATTGTCAGAAATCTGATGATATACGTGACTATTTTCGGGTTTTTTGGTTCGATTTTCATTTCGAGGCGAGCAAAAGTGGAAAGCTTTCATTTTAAACCATATATCCCCGATGTTTTGTGTGTGCTTATACCCTGGATGTTGCACGTTCTCATATACCTTGGATGTTGGGTGCACCCTTTGCCATGGTTTTTTGGCCAAGGCATTCTGACCAATCAAAAGACTGAATTTATCGCGATATATGGACAACAGTATATATGAGTTAGAACTATTCAAATCTGAGGAAGATGAGTTATGACTGATGAGGTGAGATATCCCACATGGACAACCAATGTGCTAGCAAGAACTTCCATAAAGTGATTCCAAGCATAACTGTCTTCCATGGCAGTTTACAACAATTGTGACAGAGAGACAGTATGATGACATCAATGTATCTGTTGACTGGTTCCAACTGATAAGATAGAAGAGTCAACTGATATTGTGATTCATGGAACACTCCTCTCCATGATATTGAATACTATGTTAAGATGTGTGGATGCTAGAGTTGGACTGGCTGGCAGGTCCTCCTCTACACTGGCTATCATAATGTGGCTGTAACAAATTGTCATTTTGGAAAGGTATCGTAATATGTTCCAAACTCTGAGAATTTCTAATCTCTTTCATAGCATATGCGGGTAACAAAGACGAAAATGCTTTTTCACCGGTAGGGGTGATGATCTTGATGAATGAGATAAGGTGCTTACTGGTTGTACTTTACTGAGAATCACTTGATATGATTATCGTAGCTTGATTTCTCAGTAAAGCAAACTGAGCAAAATTTGGACCCATTTCAAATTTTTTGTATGAAATTAGGAGACAAGAAAACTAATTTGAGTGAAATAAAGATTTATATACACTAAAACTTCGGAAAAAATCTTGCAATCTTGTCTTACATGAAAGCAAAAAGTTCTGAAAACTCAGTTGGTTTTGGAATCAAGTGACACTGAGACCAGGCTCTAGCCCAAGTTGCTGAACATACACCAATATTATTAACTACATATAAAACCAATATAAAGTATAGTAAATATCTTAAATGTATTAATAATGCCTAAAACTGTCTCTGTGAAGACACAGAGACATTATAAAATGTCTCAGTTAAACATTCAGAAACTATTAACTACCTGATAGTTGACCAGAAATTGACTACCAAGTTTAAAGAATGGCAATAGTTTATATCGCTAAACTTAATGTTTATGAAAGCTTATCTATTGCCCAAAATAAGGTATTGCATCGAGTAATCCCAATGAAATACCTCATTTAAGGTAGATACCTATGACACTTATGTAACGATATGGCAATATATTTTCAGTCAATAAACGTCACAATAAATGAATCAAAAAGGTGGCCTAAAGAGAGGAAGTATCTGACAGAATGAACTGAATACTGCCTATCTTTAAAATATCTATTAACGACATACAATCCCAATAGTAACTAAACTGTCCTAATACTGTGTTTCTATTAAAACTAGAAGTCCTGTCATGAAATGCGCACAAATAGCACATCAATCTGCGCGTTAATATACACGTTTTGACCATAGTAAGGATTTCAAATTCTGTACATATGGCCTGTGCACAAGCAATGTTTCAGCCAATGGACCTCTGGGTAACCCAGAAGTCCATTGACAGAAACATTGCCTGTGTTTGCTATGAGTAACCAGGAGAACCTGCCATGCTTTGGATGCCAGTCGATATGGCAACTGCGCGGAATTCCTTCACGCAATTAAGCCTAGATAAGCGTACAGTTTGTGACAGGACTTCTAGTTTTAACTGTAAATGAATCACAATGTGGCCTAAAGAGAGGAAGTATTTAACAGAATGAATCGAATACTGCCTATCTCTAAAATATCTATTAACAACATACAATCCCAATAGTAACTAAACTGTCCTAATAGAACTGGAATAACCAGAGCAAAATTTCAATGAAGGCAACAAAGGATGGAATTCACTTGAGACAGAGCCTAATTTAAGGGGTACTCAAGAACTGGTGTCCTTGGGTAGTCATTTTTAACATACGCAAATACAGAAAAACATTTTTTGAAAAATAAATCAAAATTGTCAAAAGCATTAGAAATGACTTGGGAACCAGGAAAGGGGAAGAAATATTAAGCAGACAGAATTAAAAATAAACGAATAGTTATGCATCAGGGAAAGACCCAAATGAGGGTAACACAGGATTCCAAAACTGTTCTACTTAACTTTTTAGAATGCATTGTCCTAATGAATTTCATTCATTTTGCCATCCTTCCTTGAATCATTGTAGATCTTCTAATGAATCATTCATGATTGAGCCAGTGTTAGAAACTATCAAAACTTGAACTTTTTAAAGAACAAGTAAACAGACAACTGTTTGCACTGAGGCCAAACAAAGAATGCTTATTGACAGGATGGCATGGCTCTTCCTGGGCCTCTGTGCATGTGCAGACATCACCTATGGACTACGTTGCAGGACTCTTGTTTTGTTATTTGACTTAATTTGGGGGGGGGGGGGGTCAAAAATTAAATGTTTGGCCTGATTTTTAGAATTGGGCTAGCTAGCATATCTGGGCCAGTGATAAAGGTAGATAAATATATTTTGAACAGTTTTCTTTTGACCCCATTCTGTGTTTCCCTCCCACTCAGTGACAGGGCAGAAAAAAACAAACAAATTATGTCACTCACCATTCTTGGAACAGTTTCAACAATTAAGGACCCTTACATGTTCTGGGTGAAAAAAATGTAATCTTCATTTGAACCAAATAACAGAGGTCAGTAAAGGATGCATGAATAATTATTCAGACTTGATCCTGTGGTTCTGTGGAAGAATGTGTGTACATGTATATTTTAACAAACAAAAAATTCATAACATAAGAAGCAGGACAGCTACTGATGGCAACAGCTCTCAATGACTTTCACGAAGTTGAGACTCAGCTAACAAAAAAGAAGAAACCATTTTGGAAGTTCAGCTGAATGACTTCATAACTGAGGAAGCATGAAGAGCCTTGGAAAATGTGCACAGGAATCAGAAAATTAAATTTTAAAATGAGTATCCTGTTAACCGTTTCAGTTGAATTACAAGCTGCATATAACTACAGTCAAATAACTGACTAAGACCAACAATATTTTTGTACTATTATCTATGACATATTCAAACAGCTGTAGGTGACAATCTAAAAGAACACTGGTGTAGTTTGGATTTTATGATTAAATATTTATTTAGATAATACCGTGAGGTTTGATGGTTGTAAATGAGCAGATTTCCTTTCACTGTACCAACAGCTAGCTGAGGACCAACTTTAGACCATAATAAGAATGTCAACGGATCTCTGAAAAAGTAAATACAAGAATTATCCTTAATACCAATATGGAGCCACATACAACTACAGTAAAATCATTTGACATCAGGGCTCCCATTAAAACATGTATAGGTATTAATACATATTGGCTTTTAGCAAAAATGCATCGGAAATAATTCTGAAGCAAACAAATATGCTTTTATATTTAGAAAATCCTGATATGATCTATCACATGCTGCAAAATTATAAATTTCAAGTAATTTGTATATTTTTTATACTTACCAATGGCCCAGACTAGCTGGTGTTAACTCAAAACTTAATCCAGGGCCAAACACAAATTTTGCCCCCCAATCCCCAAAACTTGCATGCAAAACCAAAAATTTAATGTCCTATCTGGTCCTCCATACTTTTTGGATCTGCACATGCACAGTATCCAGGAAGACACCGAAATTGGCGCCAACCATCATTCTTTCTATAATTGCCTGTTAAATGTTGTAAACAGTGGGGAGGTATGAGTGCCCATTCATGGGAGCGCCATACCCGTCTGGGCCATTGGTAAGTATAAGAAATATACAAATTACTTAAAATTTATCATATTTTTATACAACAACCAATGGCCCAGACTAGCTGAATCGTAAAAAGGCTGGATGTCTAGGACATAAAGGAAAATCCAATCTCTCAATCACTTCAGTAAAGGATATCTCCAACAGGAGAATAGGAGAAGAAAGGAATTATATATGTCTTTCTCATTTACGAAAAACGAGAAAGACATGACACCAACAATGTAATTGAGTATTACATAATATATAATTCTCCATTTAATGCCAGCATAACCCGTTATGCTAATTCGGTGAAGGAAAGCCAATACATAAAGATAGTCCAGAGAATGAGACTCTTTATACTCATTTAAAAGTGTCCGAGGATTGTATAATAAATCCCGTTTGACACGTGACAAAAACAAATGCTTCACAGTGAGCTACACTTTAAAAACAGTACATAAATGAGACATAGTTAATGCTTCACACCAAGCTACACATTAAAACCATCCCAGCACCGACTCAGGACTACTGACACCAGACTACTGACTTGCTTTTCACTATAAAGCCAGATGATCATAAGGTAAAAAAAACTTCCCCCCCACCCCCACCCCTTGTTCTGAGGTACGGGACCTCCGAACAAAGAGGGCAGAGGAACAGCGTCACTGCTGGAACGGGCTGCCTAAACAACTATAGATGTAACCATTAATGGACGACATTCTGAGCAACAGAAAGAGGACCTAAAGATCTAAGGTTACCGGAGATGGACTCTAAATTTCTCAGGTAAAACTTGGTAAATGTAGAGAGCTGTGTCCAGTATGCAGCCTTCATGAGATCAGTAATGGCTATACTGTTAGAATAAGCCCAAGAAGTGGACAGCACTCCTGACTTCAGAAATAGCGTCCACTGCTTGTCCTGTAAACCATTTTCTGTGCAAGAAGGACTGCACAACGGAAATACGTGAAGGTTGAGAACTTCCGGGTTGTGATGCAGTACGCGTGACTTCCCCTCATAAAAAAGGTCCTCTCGTGGAAGAAGCTTCTGGGAAACGTCCCATAACAGACATCTAAGAAGATTGATCCAAGGTTTCTGTGACGACAGAGGTGCAATGAGACTGTTTGATTTTTAACAGAATCTGATGAATCAACGGAGTTGGAGGATACGCATATCCTATCATTCCGTCCCATGAGATCGACAGAGCGTCTACTGCATATGCTCGATGGTCTGGACATGGCGACACGAACGTCGGTAACTGATTGTTCTCCATAGGTACTCCATATACAATTTTGGGGCCACAATGAGCTTGTTTATCCAGCTCAGGTCTATAACCAGTCAGAACGATCATCTGGTTTCGGTACAAGTACAACGAACAGGTGACTGTAGAAACCTTGAGAATTTTGATTCTCGACAACCTCTATTGCTTCCTTTGATAAGAGAGCTTGTACCTCCACTAGGAGACTCTCTTTTGCAAGGATCTGATGGAAGATTTGTCCAACGTGGACATCTTGTTAGTGGGGGTTTCGCTCGGAATGATAGCCTTAGACCGTCCGAGACTACACTTCTCACCCACTGATCTTTTGTGATAGTTATCCAATTTTTCGCAAAGCTTCATAACCTTCCGCCAACTGATAAGCAATAGAGGTCTTGACCATCACCTGTATGACCTGTGAGGCTTACAGGAGGATAAACCACGTCCTCCCCGCGAAGAACCACGTCCCGTCGACCTAGGGGAATCTGACTGATAGTCCCGATCAGACTTCCGCTCCTTTCCCGAGTCGCTATACTGACGACCTCCAGAGTAAGAATAAGAAGGTTTCTTACACCCTCGTGAGGAGTCCCCTTTTGACAATTTCTGTCTGGAACATCCTCGTTTACTCATACCTGCAGCAAGTTGAGGAGACGCCGACTTTAAAAGCAGAGCATTAGACACTTTCTTAGTAGCCTGGTCATAGACTAATGAAAGCTTGTCATCAAATATAGTATGTCCAGAGACCAGAGCGACTCGGCGAGAGTTTTTCACCTTGTCATCTATCAGTGATGACGACGCAAGGGCACCATCACATCTGATAAACTCCAAATTAGCCACTGTTAGGGCAGAGTTATACGTGGTATACATAATTGCCCTGGAAAGAACTCTAAGAGAGGTACGAACATCATCAAATTCCTTTCCGTTGAGACGTTGCGCCATAGCTCTTGGAAGGTGATCAGCGTAAGACAAATTCATCTAGTCTGAGCCGTATAGAAGTTGTGTACAAAAAACTTATTTGACCTAATTTCGGTACAAAATGGCCACTGGCAGCCATCTTGAATTTTAGACCGCACACAGAAACACTCGTTCTCATCCCAAGGTGATAACAAAGGTACCCAAGACATTTCGTGAAAATCAGTTCATAAATACAGACTCTAGCCCGAGCCGTATTGACATGTGTACTTACTGTGTGTAAGTCGCACTGAAAAAATCAAAGTTCATCTAATTTGCATAATTTCTGCACGAGAAAAAAACCTGTATTATATGTGATGTATCCCATGGTACTAAACATTCACACAAAAAATTATTCAAATCAGCGCTTTCATATGGAAGTTCTGTGCAAAAATCTGATTGCACCTAATTTTGTACAAAATGGCTGCCATCGGCCATCTTGAATTTCGGACCGGACCCCAAAACACTCGTTCTCGTCCCACGGTGATACCAAAGGTACCCAAGAAGTTTCGTAAAGATCGGTTCATAAATACGGCCTCTAGCCCGAGCCGTATTGGCATTTGCACTTACAGTGCTGAAAGTAGCACCAAAAAACATCAAAATTAGTCTAATTTGCACAATTTATGCACGAGAAAAAAACCTGTATTATATGTGATGTATCCCATGGTACTAAACATTCATACAAAAAATTATTCAAATCAGAGCTTTCATATGGAAGTTCTGTACAAAAAACAGATTTCTGCATCGTTGGTACAAAATGGCGGCTGGCAGCCATCTTGAATTTCGGTCAGTTCATAAATACGGCCTCTAGCCCGATCCGTATCCAATTGTTGACGTACGGACAGACGGTCAGATGGCCAGACAGACAGACAGACGATGGACGACGGGCCATGACAAAAGCTCAAATTTGGCTTCGCCAAAGTTGAGCTAAAAATGAAATCATTCCGTTGAAAAATTTCCAAAAAAACTCCAGAAAGTTAAAAAATTTATAGTAATTTATATATTTTTTATACTTACCAATGACCCAGACTTAGCTGGTGCTAACTCTAACAAAACCAGGGCCAAACACAAATTTTGCCCCCCAAACCCCAAAATTTGCATCCAAAACAAAAAGAAATCATGTCCTAAAGGACCTCCATACTACGCCTCTACTGCGCATGCGCAGTGACGCAGACGTCCCGAAATTGGCGCCAATTATCATTCTTACTGGCAGTGCCTGGTCAGCGCTATGTACTCAGCGGGGAGGCAAGAGTTCCCAACTCCAGGGAGGGCCATCCCCGTCTGGGTCATTGGTAGGTATAAAAAATATATAAATTACTATAAATTTTTTAACATTTTTATACTGTACCAATGACCCAGACTTAGCTGAATAGTAAACAGGCTGGAGGGCCTAGGACATAGAGGAAAATCCAATAAGCTCAACTATATAGTAAAGAGGTAACCCCTTAAGGAGAAAAGGAGTATTAGGCTTTACATGTATCTTTCTTATTTAATATTAAATTAGAAAGATACACTACCCTTAATAATTGAGCACAATAACATTCATGTTCTCTATTAACATCCAGTATAACCCTTATACTAATTATTTTTAAAGCAAGCCAATAAATAAATTAGTCCAGAGAATTGAGACTCTTTATAGTCATTTAAAGCCCGTTTGACACTTGACATATACAAATGCCTCACACCGAGCTACACTTTAAAAATAAGACATGAATGAATTTAAACATTAATATTACACTTTAAAACCATCCCGGAAGCGACTCAGAAATACTGACTTGGAGGAGGCATTCCCTTGCTTTTCACTATAAAGCAGGTGACCTAAGGGAACACCCGCCCCCCCCCCTCCCCTTGCCCTGGGTCAAATAGCACAGAGCAAAGAGGGCAGCCGGACGGAGTCACTGCCGGAACAGAAAGCCTGCATAACTATAGTTGCAACTGTTTAGTGGACGACATTCTGAGCAACAGATAACGGACCTAAACAATGCAGGTCTCCAGAAATGGACTCAATATTTCTGAGATAAAAATTCGTAAATGTGGATGGCTGAGACCAATAAGCAGCCTTCATTAAATCTGTAATAGCAACACTATTAGCATAAGCCCAGGAAGTAGAAAGAGCTCTTACTTCATGAGCAGAAATCTTAAGCACAGACTGCTGAGAAGAAGATAAATCTTCATAAGCAGTACGGATAGTTAACTGAATCCATCTAGCAATAGAATGGACTGAAATGTCCTTTCTATTAGGCATCAAAGACAGAAAGAAACGTTTCCGTCCCTTTCTGATAAACTGAGATCTCTGTTTATAGATACGTAATGCTCTAACAGGACAGAGTAAAGGCCTACGCCCGTCTGAAGACGGAAGAGCCTTAATAACAATAGGTTCCGGATATTTATTAGGAGCCTGATTCTTAGCTAAAAAACCCACATTAGTAGTGAAGGTGATAGTGTTCCCAACACTACGATAATGAGAATCATCCACCGATAGTGCATGAAGCTCACTGACTCTTCTAGCAGAAGAGAAAGCTAAGAGAAAAGCTGTCTTATAAGATAAGAATTTGAAATCTACTGTCCCAAGAGGTTCAAATGGCTTTTCCTTCAATTTAAGAAGAACCCAAGCTAAATTCCACTTAGGAATTAATCTAAGAGTTCTGGGTCTATTTATCGAAAAGTTTCTAACCAATTTCGATAAAGAGACATTAGATCCAATTTGTAAACTATCATGATGTGCATAGGTATCAGATAACATAGATCTATAACCCTTTATAGTAACAGGCTGCAGTTTGATTTCGTCAAACAAGTATACTAGAAAGTTTGCAATGTCTGGTATAGAGGGATCGAATATATCTACAGAATGATCCCTACACCAACGACGAAAAACCTTCCACTTAGCCGCATAGTTTAGCGAAGAGGAGGTCTTCCTACAGTTAGAAATCGCGTCCACTGCTCGTCCTGTAAAGTGCTTGCCATGCAAGAAGGACCGCACAACGGAAAAACGTGAAGGTTGAGACCTTGCGGGTTGTGATGGAGTTGGCGCGATTTCCCCTGCGAAAGAAGATCCTCCCGTGGAGGAAGCTTCCGCAGTAGGTCCCACAACAGACACCTGAGTAGATTTATCCACGGTCTCTGTGGCGACAGAGATGCTACCAACAGAATCTTGCATTGAGATTTTTTATCTTTAGCAATACTTGTTGAATTAACGGCGCTGGAGGATACGCATATCCTATCATTCCGTACCAAGGGATCGACAGAGCGTCTACTGCAAATGCTCTTGGATCCGGACACGGAGACACATACGTCTGCAACTGATTGTTGAGATGTGTCGCAAATAAGTCTATCATTGGCCGTTCCCATTGGTAGCAAATCTGATTGAATACTTGTTTGTTGAGAGTCCACTCCGACGGCAACAAGCGACCCTTTCGTGAAAGGGAGTCTGCTAGCACATTCAGACGACCCGGTATGTGACAGACAGAAAGAAGAACGTGATGTTCTAACGCAAACAGAAGGATTCTTTCCGTTAGATTGAACAACGGAACTGAATGAGTGCCTCCCTGATTCCGTATATACGCCACTACTGTCGTATTGTCGGATAGAATTTGGACATGAGCATCGTGAATAATGTCCATCCAGTGACGTAACGCAAGCCAAATTGACATCATTTCCTTGATGTTTATGTGCTTGCACAGGAATTGCGGATCCCAAAGACCCTGGCATCTCGAATCTGTTGGGATTAATGATGCACCCCAACCTGTTTGACTGGCATCCGTCATAACGGTAAAACTCGGATCCGGCAACTGCAGCGGAACTCCTTGAGTTAACCACTGAATGTTTGCCCAAGTCTAAATCTCTTGTTTCACTTGATCTGACAAGAGAACGTCTACATCGAGCGAATGAATTTTCACACTCCAATTCTGAGTCAGGAAAATTTGAAGAGGACGTGTGCGTAACCGCCCCATCGGAATGAGATCCGCGGCGGCTCCGCACAGACCTATCAGTCTCATAAATTCTCTCGCCGTGACTTTGTCTGCGTGCAGACAATAGCGAGCGTAACAACTGACTAATTTCGCTCTGGTTAACGGCAGACAAACGAGATTGTTGTGCGTCTCGAAGCTCATTCCCAGATGAGTGAATGACTTGGACGGCACCAGATCCGACTTCTCCTCGTTTACTATAAAAGCGAGACGTCGGAGCAATAAAAGAAGATTCTGAACATCGTTCTGAAGCGTTAACTCGTTGCCGTACCTCTGAAGAATGTCGTCCAGGTAGGCCAACGTTACCGCAGACGAATGAGCTCGGAAGTAGATCATTATCGAGTTCATTACCCGAGTGAAAGCCCAGGGTGCTAGATTCAATCCGAAGCACATCGCCCGGAATTGATACACCACTCCTAGAACTGCGAAGCGTAGATACTTTCGGAATGTCGGATGTACCATGACGTGAAAGTACGCATCTTTGAGATCTATGCTCGTTGCATAATCGTTCACCCCGAAACTCGCTCTGACCGATCGAATCGTCTCCATATAAAACTTCGGAGCGACGATCAGCTTGTTTATCCAGCTCAAATCTATGACTGGACGGAACGAGCCGTCTGGTTTCGGAACCAGAAACAGATGGCTGTAGAATCCCGGAGATTCCTGGTTTTCTACGACCTCTACCGTGTTCTTCATTAAAAGAGACTGCACCTCTGATAACAGAGCGTCTCTTTTCTGCGGATTTGACGGAAGATGAGTCCACTTTGGACTTCGAGTTAATGGAGGCTTTCGTTTGAAGGATATCTTTAGACCTTCCGAAGTCACTCCTCTCACCCAAGGGTCGTCCGTAATCGACGCCCATTCTTGTGAAAAGCTCGACAACCTTCCGCCAACCGGAACGCGATGGAGGTTTAAGCCATCACCTCCTGGACCTGCGAGGCCTGCGGTAGGAGAAACCACGTCTTCCACGACCCGCACCTCGCCCCGTCGACCTCGGGGCGTCCGACCGATTGTCCCGGCCTGAAGGACGTCCCGAACGAGAGTCGCTATCCTGACGGTCTCTCAAATAAGACCAAGAGGACACACCGGAACCTCTATAGGAACCTCTCTTGGGCGCATTAGACCCAGAAGTGCCTGTCTTATTCGTGTCTGCTGTATCCGACTTCTTAGCAGCAGATTTGAACAACAGAGAATCCTTAGCTTTCTTTGTAATTTTATCATAAATAGCGGAAAGCTTGCCGTCAAAGAGAAGTTCTCCTGAGACCGAAGCGACTCTAAGAGAGTTCTTCACCTTAGAATCCACTAGTGTGGATGTAGCTAGGGCTGCGTCACGTCTAACCAACTCCAGATTTGCCACTGAAAGGGCGGAGTTACACGTGGAATAAGCTACTGCCCTTGAAAGAAGTCTTAAAGAGGATTGTATATCCTGAAACTCTTTCCCCTGAAGGCGCAGTGATAACGCCTTAGTAAGGTGATCTGCGTAAGATAAGGCATCTAAATTGGCTCTGTTAGACGCAATAGCTGTTTCCTACACCACGGTTGGAATAGAAGCTGACGACGGTAATGATAGCTCTAAGTCTTCCGCCTCGTCGTCCATACGCAGAGGAACTCTCGGTATACCCTGTTCTGCCGTTTCGAATTTATTCCTTGCATTAATGAAAGGCAGGTTGAGAGTATTAGCGGACAAGAAACCTGCTTTCCCAGTCCTGGAAGCAAGTTTAAATATAGCGTCGTTCAATAATTCAAATGTTCTTGCAACATTATTGGACTGCGACGGAAACTCGGGAGCGATGTCCCTGAACCGCTCAAAAAATTCAGAGTCCAATGACGCTATAATTCTCTTGTCCGGAAGCGCAGCAGTCTGGCCCGACGGAACAACTTGAGGGAGAAAGTGCCGGATGAAGTCCACGGCAGCTTTATGTTGTTCCGAAAGGGATAGCTCCAAGTCATCCGTATCCCTTTCACCATCCGGTCGGACCTCATGATGTTCCCGGTCGTCCGCCCCCGATGCTTCGGCGGAGCGTACCGACCCAGCGCCATCGGATAATTCTCGATCCGACACCGTTTCTGTCGGCTGCTGGGATGCTGCGATAAGCTGTGCTATCTGCACAAGAATGTCCGGCGTCGAGACCTGCGGAGGCGCAGTCTTTCGCTGCTTCGCCGAGGGCAGCTCCGCATCAGATGGCTCCCGCATACTTTTCCTATGCGAACGTCCGGAGTCCATCGGTCTCGAATCCCTGGCTGCCGGATGGTGTGACCTGGTCGCCGAAGAATCCTTGATCGGCGAAGCTGGTAATATATCGGCGGTCACGCAGCCAAGGTGCGGTCGTGTGCGCTGACGAGAAGAGGAAGCCTTAACAGTCTCTGTGGACTGCTTATACAACGGAGCGTCCCGAGCGACAGACGTACGCTCCGCTAAAGACATATTTTGTACCACAACATCTGGTCCCAGATGTTGTTGTACGAGAGAGGGGCCTCTCTCGCTCGCGGCCCGGCTGGACCTGGACGAGCTAGGAACCGGACTCAAAGGCTTCCTCCATTCTCGCTTACTATCCGCCGTCACTGGGTGTGCATCTATTATGTTTATAGTACTCGCATCACCCAAAATTTCCTCTTGGGCCGCATCGAACGAACCCGGCTGCCGAACCATTCGGTGAATGGACGCTACACCGGGCGAGCTAGCGGACGACATTTGTCTAATCTCCATGAGCACTTTTGCCGCTAGCTCTGAATTCATTTGTGATGACGGACGCACACTTGAAGAAGATAACATGGAAACATCACCCTGTTCTGGTTCCTCTGAAATAGAAACTGAGAGAGTAGAGTGACCTTGCGGAGAAAGAGCCGGCATCGCTCTTTCTCCAGAAACAACATATCGTGACACACGTTTCCAATGTTTCTCATCCCAATGTTCACATATAGGACAGGGATTAATGCGAGAACACTGACTACAATTAATACAATGATCATGAAAGTCAGAGGAAGATTTCTTCCTATTACAATTTGAACAACGTCCCTTCATTGTGAAAGAACAACAATAAGTCCTAGTTACTCGCAAAAACCCCTGACACAAAGATACATAATAACATGATCCATTAATAAATGAAAAAACAATTGCAAAACAAAATAATTTTGAAAAAATATTTTTTCAGCGAAGCCCGAGTTGCTGAAAAGTAACGTTGAGCCCCGATGGATCCGATGGCAAAGTGTGGTCAAAAATTTTAAATTTATATTAAATAATTAATGAGACACTTTCGGATAATATAAATGTATCTTATAGTGAGATAAACTACAGCAAAGGCAAACAGCCCCCCTCAAAAAAGGCTGTTGCCAATGAAAACAAACAGTGTAAAAACACCAGAAAACATGACTCCAGGCACTGAAAAAACTGGCCCGGAATCAGTCATCAATTACACTCTATCTGATGCAAAACAGAGACTCCCAGGGGAGAATCTGCAGAACATCAGATGGAAGATGCAGAACACAAACGTTATACACCCATGGGTGAAAACGTAACAATGGGGAAAATAACAGAAAACATTCTGTAACCAAGCAACTGTCCCAGGAAATTTTAGAAATGAAATTTCTCAAAAATATGCCAAAAGCATGGGAGAATTGCAAGGGGGGACTTTAGAAGGCTAGGGGAGAGGAAACACTGAATAAGCAGTGCAACAATTAGCAAGAATGACAACAAGAGGCCCATGCCTCGAAAATAGGCAACTTAACATAATTTCATCAAAAAATTTTAAGTACAGCCCTGATTATTTTTTGTCACTTCTTTTTCCTCTCCTCCTTCTATCCTCCTTAGAATCACATTTTCTCCAGAAATTACGTGTCTGGCATCCTTTAAACTGAGATTTACAAGCACAAAGATCAGTGAGATGTTGACTGATGAAGGGCCAAATAGAGAATGATAATTGGCGCCAATTTCGGGACGTCTGCGTCACTGCGCATGCGCAGTAGAGGCGTAGTATGGAGGTCCTTTAGGACATGATTTCTTTTTGTTTTGGATGCAAATTTTGGGGATTGGGGGGCAAAATTTGTGTTTGGCCCTGGTTTTGTTAGAGTTAGCACCAGCTAAGTCTGGGTCATTGGTACAGTATAAAAATACTGATATTTTGGTGCTTTTCCATATTTCCAAGGGCTGTAACTCACACAAGAATAATGCAATCAGCATGAAACTCAAACTTGATCTGTAAGTCATCGTTCTATAGTAGTTTACCAAAAATTAAATCATTCTGTTGAAGCGTTTCCAAAAAACTCTGGAAAACTGATATTTTGGTGCTTTTTCCCATATTTCCAAGGGCCATAACTCACACAAGAATAATGCAATCAGCATGAAACTCAAACTTGATCTGTAAGTCATCGTTCTATAGTAGTTTACCAAAAATGAAATCGCTCCGTTAAAGCATTTCCAAAAAAACTCCGGAAAACTAAAGTGTGACTGACAGACTGACGGATGGACAGAGTGCAAACCTAGAGTCTCCTCCAGCGCTTCCAGTAGGGGACTAATTATAAAGTTACAGCCCTGAACGTTCCTAACTACCCTTGTTCACTTCCATCATCCAATTATGTCCTTGGATCCACCAATTTTACCATTGATTTGTGTCTGGCATCCTCAAAAATGAGATTTAAAAGCAGATGTCAGTTCATTGTTGCCGACTTCAGGGTCAAACAAAGAATGATAGTTTGCGCCAATTTCGGTGTCTTCCTGGGTAATGCACATGTGCAGATCCAAAAAGTATGGAGGACCAGATAGGACATTAAATTTTCAGTTTTGAATGCAAATTTTGGGGATTGGGGGGGAAAAATTTGTGTTTGTCCCTGGATTAATTTTTGAGTTAGCATCAGCTAGTCTGGGCCATTGGTTATTGTATAAAAATATTGCCTGTGTTTGCCAGCAAGAGTGGGGGTCTCTGAACTATTACATTTTGTATCTTTTTTTCGTTTGGACACCAATATTTTCCTTCGTTTGCAAAACAAGAATGTTGCAATCACCGCACCTATTACCATTCTCACTTCACCTCATAAGATATGGTACTCACCGATACAATCCACCAATTTTGTTGTCCTGTAACCTATAATTTTGATTATGCCGAGTGATAATCATGAATTCTGGATCCATAACTATATTTCTCATGATAAAAAAATTCTATCTAAACACAATAATGTGTGAGACGTGAATATGCATTTTCAACTAACAAATTATCGCATGAACTCTATGGGAGGGTGGCATGGAAACACTGTCTCATAAATGGTTTATGAGACCAATTAGTAGTGGTTGATATCATAAAGAGTCACACGATGTTGGCTCATCCATAACTTAGTCAGTCATTAATTTTTGGAACACTGATCATAATACAGTGGAACCCTGTTGATTGAATAGCCACTTTGTCAATGAAAATTATTCAATTAACAGGAATATTCAATTAACAGGGATTGTGTCACTTTCCTGCATCCTTGGGATAAAGTTAGGATTTATTCTATTATATCTTGTTTGACAGAGCTCCATGAGCACTGTCAAACAAGATATAATAGATTAAATGCCTGTATTGGATGTGCAGAGGCCAAATAGGTCTACAAACAAAGGAAAACTGGGGAGAGTCAGGGTAATTTCTCAACAGGTTACAAGATTTTTTATTCAATTAACAGGAGTTTACTCTATAACCTATATTCAATTAACAGGTCAAATTTGCACTGGAGGTATGGTAAATGGTTTTGTGTTGGAAAGTTAAAAAATTTATAGTAATTTATATATTTTTTATACTTACCAATGACCCAGACATAGCTGGTGCTAACTCTAAAAAATCCAGGGCCAAACACAAATTTTGCCCCCCAATCCCCAAAATTTGCATCTAAAACCAAAAAAAATCATGTCCTAAAGGACCTCCATACTTTGCCCTTACTGCGCATGCGCAGTGTCAAGGATGTTCCGAAATTGGCGCCAATTATCATTCTTACTGGCAGTGCCTGGTCAGCGCTATGTACTCAGCGGGGAGGTAAGAGTTCCCAACTCCTGGGAGGGCCATCCCCGTCTGGGTCATTGGTAAGTATAAAAAATATATAAATTACTATAAATTTTTTAACATTTTTATACTGTACCAATGACCCAGACATAGCTGAATAGTAAAAAGGCTGGAGGGCCTAGGACATAAAGGAAAATCCAATAAGCTCAACTATATAATATAGAGTCAACCCCTCAAGGAGAAAAGGAGTATTAGGCTTTACATGTATCTTTCTTATTTTATGTTAAATTAGAAAGATACAATAACCTCATAATTGAGCACAATAACATTCATGTTCTCTATTAACATCCAGTATAACCCTTATACTAATTATTTTTAAAGTAAGCCAATAAATAAAGTTAGTCCAGAGAATTGAGACTCTTTATATTCTTTAAAAGTGTCCGAGGATTGTATATTAACGCCCGTTTGACACTTGACATATACAAATGCTTCACACCGAGCTACACTTTAAAAATATGACATGAATAAATTTTTAACATTAATATTACACTTTAAAACCATCCCGGAAACGACTCAGAAATACTGACTTCGGAGGAGGCATTCCCTTGCTTTTCACTATAAAGCAGGTGACCTAAGGGAACACCCTTCCCCCCCCCTTCCCCTTCCCCTGGGTCAAATAGCCCAGAGCGAAGAGGGCAGCCGGATGGAGTCACTGCCGGAACAGAAAGCCTGCATAACTATAGTTGCAACTGTTTAGTGGACGACATTCTGAGCAACAGATAACGGACCTAAACAATGCAGGTCTCCAGAAATGGACTCAATATTTCTGAGATAAAAATTTGTGAATGTGGATGGCTGAGACCAATAAGCAGCCTTCATTAAATCTGTAATAGCAATACTATTAGCGTAAGCCCAAGAAGTAGAAAGAGCTCTTACTTCATGAGCCGAAATCTTAAGCACAGACTGCTGAGAAGAAGATAAATTTTCATAAGCAGTACGGATAGTTAATTGAATCCATCTAGCAATAGAATGGACCGAAATGTCCTTTCTATTAGGCATCAGAGACAAAAAGAAACGTTTTCGTCCCTTTCTGATAAACTCAGATCTCTGTTTATAGATACGTAACGCTCTAACAGGACAGAGTAAAGGCCTACGCCCGTCTGAAGACGGAAGAGCCTTAATAACAATAGGTTCCGGATATTTATTAGGAGCCTGATTCTTAGTAAAAAATCCCACATTAGTAGTGAAGGTGATAGTGTTCCCGACACTACGATAGTGAGAATCATTCACCGACAGTGCATGAAGCTCACTGACTCTTCTAGCAGAAGAGAAAGCTAAGAGAAAAGCTGTCTTATAAGACAAGAATTTGAAATCTACTGTCCCAAGAGGTTCAAATGGCTTTTCCTTCAGTTTAAGAAGAACCCAAGCTAAATTCCACTTAGGAATTAACCTAAGAGTTCTGGGTCTGTTTATCGAGAAGTTTCTAACTAACTTAGATAAAGAGACATTAGATCCAATTTGTAAACTATCATGATGTGCATAGGTATCAGATAACATAGACCTATAACCCTTAATAGTAACCACTGAATGTTTGCCCAAGTCTGAATCTCTCGCTTCACTTGATCTGAGAAGAGAACGTCTATGTCGAGCGAATGAATTTTCACACTCCAATTCTGAGTCAAGAAAATTTGGAGAGGACGCGTGCGTAACCGCCCCATCGGAATGAGATCCGTAGCGGCTCCGCACAGACCTATCAGTCTCATGAACTCCCTCGCTGTGACTTTGTCTGCGTGCAGACAATAGCGAGCGTAACAACTGACTAATTTCGCTCTGGTTAATGGCAGACGAACGAGATTGTTGTGCATCTCGAAGCTCATTCCCAGATGTGTGAATGACTTGGACGGCACCAGATCAGACTTCTCCTTGTTTATTATAAAACCGAGACGTCGGAGCAATAGAAGCAGATTCTGCACATCGTTCTGAAGCGTTAACTCGTTGCCGTACCTCTGAAGAATGTCGTCCAGGTAGGCCGACGTTACCGCAGACGAATGAGCTCGGAAATACATCATTACCGAGTTCATTACCCGAGTGAAAGCCCAGGGTGCTAGAGTCAATCCGAAGCACATCGCCCGGAATTGATACACCACCCCTAGGACTGCGAAGCGTAGATACTTTCTGAATGTCGGATGTACCATGACGTGAAAGTACGCATCTTTGAGATCTATGCTTGTTGCATAATCGTTCACCCGAATACTCGCTCTGACCGATCGAATCATCTCCATATAAAACTTCGGAGCGACGATCAGCTTGTTTATCCAGCTCAAATCGATGACTGGACGGAACGAGCCGTCTGGTTTCGGAACCAGAAACAGATAGCTGTAGAATCCCGGTGTCTCCTGGTTTTCTACGACCTCTACCGCGTTCTTCATTAAAAGAGACTGCACCTCTGATAATAGAGCGTCTCTTTTCTGCAGATTTGACGGAAGTTGAGTCCATTTTGGACTTCGAGTTAATGGAGGCTTTCGTTTGAAGGATATCTTTAGACCTTCCGAAATCACCCCTCTCACCCAAGGGTCGTCCATAATCGACGCCCACTCTTGTGAAAAACTCGACAACCTTCCGCCAACCGGCACGCGATAGAGGTTGAAGCCATCACCTCCTGGACCTGCAGTAGGAGAAACCACGTCCTCCACGACCCGCACCTCATCCCGTCGACCTCGGGGCGTCCAACCGGTTGTCCCGGCCCGAAGGACGTCCCGAACGTGAGTCACTGCCTTGACGGTCTCTTGAATAAGACCAAGAGGATGCACCGGAACCTCTATAGGAACCTCTCTTGGGCGCATTAGACCCAGAAGTGCCTGTCTTACTCTTATCTGCCGTGTCCGACTTCTTAGAAGCAGATTTGAACAGCCGAGAATCCGAAGCTTTCTTAGTAATTTTATCGTAAATTGCAGAAAGCTTGCCGTCGAAGAGAAGTTCTCCGGAGACCGAAGCGACTCTGAGAGAGTTCTTCACCTTACTATCCACGAGTGTGGATGTAGCTAGGGCTGCGTCACGTCTAACCAACTCCAGGTTTGCCACTGAAAGGGCGGAGTTACACGTGGAATAAGCTACTGCCCTTGAAAGAAGTCTTAAAGAGGATTGTATATCCTGGAATTCTTTCCCTTGAAGACGCAGTGATAACGCCTTAGTGAGGTGGTCTGCGTAAGATAAAGCATCTAAACTGGCTCTGTTAGACGAAATAGTCGTCTCCAACACCGCGGTTGGAATAGACGCAGACGACGGTAATGATAATTCTAAGTCTTCCGCCTCGTCGTCCATACGCAGAGGAACTCTCGGGATACCCTGTCCTGCCGTATCGAATTTATTCCTTGCATTAATGAAAGGCAGGTTGAGAGTATTGGCGGACAAGAAACCCGCTTTTCCTGTTTTGGAAGCAAGTTTGAATATAGCGTCGTTCAATAATTCAAATGTTCTTGCAACATTATTGGACTGAGACGGAAACTCGGGAGCGATGTCCCTGAACCGCTCAAAGAAATCAGAGTCCAATGACGCTATAATTCTCTTGTCCGGAACCGCAGCAGTCTGGCCCGACAGAACAACTTGAGAAAGAAAGTGCCGGATGAAGTCCACGGCAGCTTTATGTTGTTTCGAAAGGGATAGCTCCAAGTCATCCGTATCCCTTTCACCATCCGGTCGGACCTCATGATGCTCCCGGTCGTCCGCCCCCGATGCTTCGGCGGAGCGTACCGACCCAGCGCCGTCGGATAATTCCCGATCCGACACCGTTTCTGTCGGTTGCTGGGATGCTACGATAAGTTGTGCTATTTGAACAAGCACGTCCCACATCGAGGCCTGCGGAGGCGCAGTCTTTCGCTGCTTCGCCGAGGGCAGCTCCGCATCTGGTGACTCCCGCATACTCTTCCTATGCGAACATCCGGAGTCCACCGGCCTCGTGTCCCTGGCTACCGGATGGCGTGACCTGGTCGCCGAAGAATCCCCGATCGGCGAAGCTGGTAAAATATCGGCGGTCACGTAGCCAAGGTGCGGTCGTGTGCGCTGATGAGAGGAAGAAGCCTGAGCAGTCTCCGCGGACTGCCTATACAACGGAGCGTCCCGAGCGACGGACGTGTGCTCCGCTTGCGACACATTTTGTACCTCAACATCTGGTCCCAGATGTTGTTGTACGAGAGAGGGGCCTCTCTCGCTCGCGGCCAGGCTGGACCTGGACAAGCTAGGAACCGGACTCGAAGGCTTCCTCCGATCTCTCCTACTATCCGCCGTCACTGGGTGTGCACGTTGAATGTTTATAGTGCTCGCATCACCCAACATTTCCTCCTGGACGCATCGGATGAACCCGGCTGCCGAACCATTCGGTGAATGGACGCTACACCGGGCGTGCTAGCGGACGACATTTGTCTTATCTCCATGAGCACTTTTGCCGCTAGCTCTGTATTCATTTGTGATGACGGAAGCGCACTTGCGGAAGATAACATGGAAACATCACCCTGTTCTTGTTCCTCTGAAATAGAAACTGATATAGAGTAGAGTGACCCTGCGGAGAAAGAGCCGGCATAGCCCTTTCTCCACTAACAACATATCGTGA
The DNA here is from genome assembly GCA_031216915.1 of Pictodentalium vernedei. NCBI lineage: Eukaryota > Metazoa > Mollusca > Scaphopoda > Dentaliida > Dentaliidae > Pictodentalium > Pictodentalium vernedei. Next base: position 837,415,279 of record CM062297.1, on the reverse strand, counting down.
CACACGTTTCCAATGTTTGTCATCCCAATATTGACATATAGAACACTCAACAGGGATTAGTGCGAGAACACTGACTACAATTAATACAATGATCATGAAAGTCAGAGGAAGATTTCTTCCTATTACAATTTGAACAATATCCTTTCATTGTGAAAAGTCAACAAGTCCTAGTACTCGCACAAACCCCTAACACAAAGATACATAATAACATGATCCATTAATAATGAAAAAACAATTGAAAATCAAAATAATTTTTGAAAAATATTTTTTCAGAGAAGCCCAAGTTTCTGAAAAGTAACGTTGAGCCCCAATGGATCCGAAGGCTAAGTGTGGTCAAAAATTTTAAAATTATATTAAATAATTAATGCAACACTTACGGATAATAATAATGTATCTTATAGTGAGATAAACTACTCCAAAGGCAAACAGCCCCCCTCAAAAGAGACTGTTGCCAATGTAAACAAACAGTGTAAAAACACCAGAAAACATGACTCCAGGCACTGACAATACTGGCCCGAAATCAGTCATCAAAATTACACTCTATCTGATGCAAGACAGAGACTCCCAGGGGAGAATCTGAAGAACATCAGATGGAAGATGCAGAACACAACGTTTATACACCCATGGGTGAAAGCGTAACTATGGGGAAAAAAACAGAATTCATTCTGTAACCAAGCTAACTCTCCCAAGAGAATTTAGAAATGATCTTTCTCAAAAATATGCCAAAAGCATGGGAGAATAGCAAGGGGGGACTTAGAAGACCAGGGGAGAGGAAACACTGAATAAGCAGTGCAACTTTATAGCAAGAATGACAACAACAGGCCCATGCCTCGAAAATAGGCAACTTAACATAATTTCATAAAAAAAATTAAGTACAGCCCTGATTATTTTTTGTCACTCCTTTTTCCTCTCCTCCTTCTATATCCTCCTTAGAATCACCATTTCTCCAATAATTACGTGTCTGGCATCCTTTAAACTGAGATTTACAAGCACAAAGATCAGTGAGATGTTGACTGATGAAGGGTCAAACAGAGAATGATAATTGGCGCCAATTTCGGAACGTCCTTGACACTGCGCATGCGCAGTAAGGGCAAAGTATGGGGGTCCTTTAGGACATGATTTCTTTTGGTTTTAGATGCAAATTTTGGGGATTGGGGGCAAAATTTGTGTTTGGCCCTGGATTTTTTAGAGTTAGCACCAGCTATGTCTGGGTCATTGGTACAGTATAAAAATATTATATTCAAATAACAGGGTTATTCAGTAAAGAGATATCCAATTAAGTGGGCTCCATTGTACCACGATAGATAGATATTTAGATAGATATTTATTTGGCAGCACAGTTAACAAATACAAATAAAATCATCGAAAAACAATAGCTTAGTAAAAACATGCTGCTCGGGAATGTCATGGCCTATCTGGCTGTTTTCCTGTCATTCCCTTAAGTGATACTATTATACTTGGCAGAGGGGGAACTGTTATTTACGTGAAGTGCTATTCGAAATGTCCTGAAGATACCATCCTTCAAGGATGGCCCCAGATAGTAGTTTTTAGTCATGAAATTGTAATAATCAACGTATACCCATTGATTGTAGCCTGTTGAAATATTAGTTTACTGAGTTGAACCTGCCTGTGTTGGTCCTTCTCTATCTTATACGGCGCCATTGTATCGAAGCTGCAGTAAACCTCGACCTCGGGCGAAAAGAGTAAAAATAATAAGTCCATCCTGAGCCATCTGCCCCTTCAAAAGTAGTGTTACCAACAACAGCAAAAAGAATCACATCAGTGGCAACAGCAACTCTAACTGGGTATACAAGGGAAATTTTATTAACATGAACGGTATCAAATTTAAACCATGCTTGTTAATTACTTTCTTTTTTCAGTGAAACCAGACTACGCAGTCTCCCATTGGAGGGGCTGGACTCACACCAATGGCGGTCACATAATCCGGTCTCTCTGAATGTTTTAAATATTTTTATTTTTCACTCTTGTGTTTGTTTATTTAGTTATTTATTTATTTGTGTTTAATTAGCGCACAATGGCTTATAGTGACCACAACATGAAGATGCAGTCAAGGTTAGTCAATAGTTTATTCACGTGTTGTCCATGACTGGATGTGTGTGTTTAGATTGACAGCTTACACAGACCAACAGTGTGAATAAGACCAGTGGATAGTGCATTATGAGTAATGAAGCTATGACAAAAACGATTTCCTCGGAAGTGTATACAGACTAGGCTCTTGAGTTGCATTTGGAATCCTCAAACCAGAATCCCTTTCCTCATAAGCTATTTTAAGCAGCTTATCTGTGTTGCATACTCTTAACAATAAATTCAATGAATGAATGTTTGTCATAAAACAGTTTGAGAAGTTTTACAGTTTGCATTCTGAATACAATTTTACTGCTTTGTAAAGCCTTAGGGTGGGTACAGTCGAAAGAATATGTTTTCAGAATAAATTCTATATGAGCAAAGTTGCATTAGGGATGCTCTCAGCCCAGTCATTTTTCTGGTGATTCCTATCAATGGAAAGTGTGCCCTCAGTTGCAATGATTGAGAAAATGTACACTCCATCCCTATTTGAAAATATGCGAATTAGCAAGCACAATAAAGATGAAAATAGTACTTTCACAAACTTAATTTGAGGGTATGAATACACTTACTTGAGGCCACTGTCTAACTGACTCAGCCTGTGAGTATTGGCATCCCAAAGAATGACTGCTTGAGTTTTATCATTAATCACAGCCAAAGTATCACCATCAGCATCCCATCCTAAACCAGAACAACTCCTGTATAGAAAATAAAATGTTATGTTATACTGATGAATTTCAAGGTAACTACAGTACTCTTTTTGTGTCACTTATGTGAATGTAAAAACACTGAACAATTTTATCAGTCACCATGACCGCCTACCCTAATACAAACTAGTCCAGCAATATATAGATTCAAGTTACTATGGAATAAAACCTTGGAACCAATTATTGGAATTCCATTAGGTCAGAAATTATCTGGCTAGAAGTTGCTGTTAACCCTTTACCTAACATGAAAAGCAGACAACACTTGCAAACAAAATTCTTGAACAATTAATTTTTTTCATTTTTTTGTCTCAAAAATGTAGGTAATGACCCTTCATTTGAACGAGCTCAAAGAGCTCATTCCAAAGAGGGGTCATAACCTATGTTTTTGAAACAAAAAATGAAAATCAATTGGGAATTTTTTAGAATACCGATGGCTGGCTTTGGCCGTTTCGTTGGGTAAAGGGTTAATACCTCATTCTAAGATAAGAAAACATGACTTATTTCAAAACAATTTTTGCTTTCAAATGCTTCATTACTTCTCATTTCAAGGAGCATGTGGAAGTTGTTCCATGTGCATTATTACCACCATGTGCCTGTACATTACTTGTATCAAAGTCAAGCTCATGTTAACCAGGATATATCAAAATGCCAAAGGGCTTTGACCTCAGTGACAAAAGTGAGATTTTGATACAAGTTCATTCACATGCACATAATGTAATGTTGATAACAGATTTATCTTGCACTATGTCCCCTCACTCACCAGAATTTAGTCAGTGTAAAATGAACTGTGCATGTACAGAGTATTTTATAAAACAAGCGGCCCAAAAGGCCTTAATCGCTCACCTGAAAAAGTTGTTTAAAGAGGATTTTTAATCTCTATTTTCCAGTTTCCAGGGTAAGTAGCAACCCTGTGTTCAAAAGCCAACTGTGCCACTGTAAAATTTGTTACCTGGGGTGGCAGCAGCATTTTCTTGGCATTAAATTGCTTGAAATACTTCAAAACTCATTTTAAACCCCAAAAACTAAATAAATACATAAAAGAAAGACAATTTCACCCAACTGTCACAACCCCCATCCCACATACCACCACCCCCCCCCCCCCCCCCTCCTGCCCAATCTGTGGTAATTGGGTGAAATATTTTTGCTTGTATAACAATATCTCAATTTGAGGCAAGAAAGAAAACAAGTAGCCTTAATCGCTCATCTGAGAAAGTAGTTTAAAAATGGATTTAAGATCACATTCAGCATCTATATGGCTTGTGAACACTACAGAGAAATGAAGTGATGAAATTTTTGTAACTCTGTTGTCCATGTCAGATGACTTAAATTCTTATTCCAGAAATGCTAAAGATCGGGCCATTTTTCTCAGGGCCTGGAATTCTAACTATCTATTTCCCACGGAAGGCAATGTTCAAACTCCAAATGTACACTTGTCAATGTCCCATGTTTTTCAGCTTTAAAACAACTTTTAAGGATTTCAAGGGATTTAGTGCACAAACTTTTTCACTGAAATGATCTGAAAGAGAGAGAAGGTGGGACCGGAGATGGTAGAGGAGACTAAATAAAAAACCTTAACGTAAAGCGAGTGTAGCAATGGGAGTGTCCCAAGATGAGGCCCTGCCTAGGGCCCCAGAAGCTCTAGGGATATACATGCAATTTCCTGCATTTGAGTAGGTTTCTTCGCACCAAGCAAAACTATCATAACATGAACATCTTGTAAGCAATAGGCTGAGAAATGTTAAAAAATTTATAGTAATTTATATATTTTTTATACTTACCAATGACCCAGACATAGCTGGTGCTAACTCTTAAAATATAGGGCCAAACACAAATTTTGCCCCCCAATCCCCAAAATTTGCATCTAAAACTAAAGAAAACATGTCCTGAAAGGCCCTCCACACTTCGCCCCTACTGCGCATGCACAGTGTCAAGGACGTTCCGAAATTGGCGCCATTTATCATTCTAATAACCAGTGCCTGGTAAGCGCTATGTACTCAGCGGGGAGGCAAGAGTTCCCAACTCCTGGGAGGGCCATCCCCGTCTGGGTCATTGGTAAGTATAAAAAATATATAAATTACTATAAATTTTTTAACATTTTTATACTGTACCAATGACCCAGACATAGCTGAATAGTAAAAAGGCTGGAGGGCCAAGGACATAGAGCAAAATGGAATATGCTCAATAAAATAAAATAGAGTCATCCCCTGTAGGGAAAAGAAGTAATAGGCCTTACATGTATCTTTCTTATTTATGATAAATTAGAAAGATACAACACCTTCCAAAAATTGAGCTTCATACATCCATGTACTCTATTAATATCCAATAATCCTTATACTAATAATTTTTAAAGTAAGCCAATAATAAAGTAAGTCTAGAGAATAGAGACTCTTATACTCCTAAAAGTGTGTGAGAATTGCATAATCATGTCCGTTGACATATGCAATATTCAAAAGCTATACTTTAAAAACTAAGACTTGAATGAATTTTATAAACTTAAACTTCTCACTAAACAACCATCCCAATAACAGCTCAGAATTACTAACTCCGGAGGAGGAATCCCCTTGTTTTCATAGTAAAAACAGGTGACCCAAGGGAACACCCTCCCCCCCCCCCCCCCCTTTTTCTTGCCCTGGGTCAAATAGCCCAGAGCGAAGAGGGCAGCCGAACGGAGACACTGCCGAAACAGACAGCCTACCTAGCTATAGTAGCAACTGTTAAGTGAATGACATTCTGAGCAGTAGATAATAGACCTAACAATAGAGGCCTCCAGAAATGGACTCGATATTTCTGAGATAAAATTCATGAATGGATGGCTGAGCGCAATGAGCAGCCTTCAAAAATCTATAATAGCAACACTATTAATGTAAGCCCAAGAAGTAGAAGAACTCTTACTTCATGAGCCGAAATCTTAAGCACAACTGCTAAGCCAATGATATACCATAAGCAGTACGCTAGTTAATAGAATCCATTAACAATAAAATGGAGCGTAACGTCCTTCTACTAGACATCAAAGACAGAAGAAGCTTACGCCCTTGTAATAAACAGATATCTGTTTATAAATACATAAACTGTACCCGGAAAGAGTAAAGGCCTATGCCCATACGAAGACGGAAGGACCTTAAAATAATAGGTTCCGGATAATAGGAGCCTAACTCTTATGCAACAATCCAACCTAAATAGTAACGGAAGTATTGATTCCGAAACTATGAAAGTGAAAATCATCCATCGATAGTGCATGAAACTCACTGACTCTACAGTAAAAGAAAAACCAACAGAATTACTGTCTAAAAGGTCAGAATTTGAAAACTACTGTTTCCAGAGGCTCAAATGATTACTTAGCTAAATAAGAACCGAAGTTAAAATCCGTATAGGAATTTAATCTAAAGATTCTAAGTCTATTTATCAAAAAGTTACTAACTGACTTAGATAAAGAGACAAAAGACTCAATTGTAAACTATCGTAGAATGCATAGGTATGAGGTAACATAAACCTATAACCTAAATAACAACAGGCTGCAGTAGATCTTGTGAAACAAGTATACTAAAAAATAGCAATGAGTAGTATGGAGGGATCAACCATATGAACATAATGATCCCTACACCACGACGGAAGAGCCTCCACTTTAGTCGCATAGAATAGCGAAGAAGAGGATCTCCTATAGTAAGAAATCGAGTCCAAAGCTCGTCCAGTACAGTGCTTACAATGCAATACGGACCACACAACGGAATACATGAAGGTTGCGACCTTGCTGGTTGTGATAAAGATGACACGATTTACCCAGTGAAAAAAGATCCTCACATAGAGGAAGATTTCACGTTAAGATCCACAGTAGACAAGAGAGTAAATTACTCATGATCTCTGTGAAGATAGAGATGCTATCAACAGAAATGTATTGTGGTTGTTTATCTTAGCAATACCTGCTAAAACAACAGCGCCGGAGGATACGCGTATCCTATCATTCCGTCCTATAGATCAATAGAGCGTTAACAGTATTAGCTCAGAGATCTGGACAAGCCAACACATACGTCTGCAATTGATTAGCAAGCTGTGTCATAAATAAAACATCATTGGGCGCTCCCATAGATAGCAAATCTGATTGAATACTTGTTTGTTGAGAGTCCATTCTGACAGCAACAAGCGACCCGTAAGAGAACGGGAGTGCGATAAAACAATCAGACGACCCAGAATATGACGGACCAAAACTGAACTTGGTGTACTATAACCAACAGACGGATTCTTTCCATTAAATTGAATAACGGAAACGAAAGAGTGCCTCCCTGGTTCCGGAGATACGCCACTACTGTCGAATTAAAGGACAGGAATTTGGGCATGCGTTTCTGAATAATGTTCATGCAATGACATAAAGCAAGCCTAAAAAACATTATTCCGCGGAAGTTAAACTGATAGCTAAAAGACTGCGGAACCCAAAGACCCTGGCACTTCGAATCCGTAGGGATCAGTATATATCCCAATCTGTTTGACTGGCAACCGTCATAACAGCCACACTCGGGTCCGGCAAATGCGGCGGCACTCTCTGAGTCAACCACCGAATGTTTGCCCCAGTCTGAATCTCTTGTAACACTAGATAGACAAGAGAATGTATAAATCAAGCAATTCATGGATTGCCGGGGTTGCCGTCGAAGAGAAGCTCCTCCGAGAACGAAGCGACTCTGAGAGAGTTCTTAACCTACTATCCACGCGTGGATGTAGCTAGGGCTGTATCACGTCTAACCAACTCCAATCAGCCACTGAAGGGCGGAGTTATACGTGAACAAACTACTGCCCTCAAAAGAAATTACATTGAGAATAATATCCCGTAAATCTTTTCTTGAAGACGTAATGATAACGCCTCAGTAAGGCGGATTACGTATAATAAAGCGTCTAAGTTAAGTCTACTATACATAATGTCGTTCCCAACATTGAAATTGGAAAAGACATAAACGGCGAAAAAGAATATATGCAGTCTTTAATCACACCGTCTAGACGCATATGAACTCTCGGTATGCCCTGCTCTGCCAAAATAAACTATATGTAAAAAAGATAAAATGGCAGAAATGAGCCACGCGGACAAGAAACTAAACTATCATGCTTAGTAGCAGGCTTGTATATATATATAAATATATAGCGTCGAAAAATAAAACACATGTTGTAATGACAATATTGGACTGCGTCGGTAAGTCAGGGACAAAGTCCCTGTACCGATCGAAAAATCCGAGTCCAATGACGCTATAAGTCTCTTATCCAAGATCGCAGCAATGAAGTCCGAAAAATAATCACTGGAAGAATTGCCAGAAGATATGAAAGGCATCTTCCGATACTACTAAAGGGAAAACTCGAAATCTTTCGAATCCCTTTCGCCATCCTGTCGGACCCTATAAAGCGTTCGGTCGTCCGTAGCTTGATGCAACCGCGGACCGCACCGACCCAGCGCCGTCGGATAATTCCTGATTCGACCGAGAAACTGTCAATTGCTGGGATGCTGCGAAACAACTGTGCTAACTCGGATAGCACGTCCATCACTGAGGCCTGAGGAGCAGCGGTCTTACGATGCATTGCCGCAGGAAGCTCCGAGATCGTTACCCCGTGCATACTTCCAATATGCGAGCGAACGGAGTGTATAGGCCTCGTGTCCCTTGGCTACCGGATGGCGCGACCTATTCGCTGTGGAATCACTGAATGCCGAACTGATCGGATACTCGAGGTCACGTAGCCAATGTGCGGTCGTGTGCCCTGCTGTGAGGATGAGGAAGCATTAAAGACAGTCTCTCGGACTGTCAATATAACGGAGCGTCCCTAGCAACGGACATATGCTCCGAATGTAAAATATCTGAACCACAACATGCGGTCCCCTATGTTGTTGGCTTCCTCCGATCTGTCCTCAATCTGCCGTCACTGGGTGAGTACTAAAGTAATTAAAGTGCTCGCATCACCCAAATCTCCTTCCTAGACCGCAACGGACGAACCCGGCAGCCGAACCATTCGATGAATGTACGCTACACCGGGTGAGCTAGCGAATGTCACTCCGTAAACGATAGACATATTCCATGAGCACTTATTGCCGCTAACTCTTCATTAACTATGACGACAGAGGCACACTTTTGAAAGACATCTCCATAACTCTTCGAACAAGAAACCAGAAATGCTTGGATAGCAAGCATAAAATAATAATATATATAGCGTCGTTCAATAATTCGAAAGTTTGTGTGACATTATTGGACTATGTCGGAACTGAGGGACGATGTCCCTGAACCGAACCAAAAATTTCTAAGTCCACCGACGCTATCAGTTTCTTATCCGGCTTCGCAGCATATGTTGTTCCGAAAGGGAAAGCTTGAAATCCTCCGAATCCCTTTCGGTATCCCGTCGGACCGGATGAAACTTTCGGACGTCCGTACCCGCTTCCGCGGAGCGTCCCGACCCAGCATCGTCGGATAAAATATATGCGACAGATTCAGTTGATGCTGGGATGCTGCGATAAACTGTGCTATTAAGGAAAGCACGTCCGTTCCCGAGGCCTGTGCAGTAGCGGACTTACGATGCATTGCCGCTGGAAGCTCCGTGTACGTTGACTCCCGCACACTTCCTATGCGAACGTCCGGAGTCTGCAGGCCTCGAGTCCCCGGCTACCGACCCAGCGCTGTCGGATAATTCTCGATCCAACACCGTTTCTGTCGGCTGCTGGGATGCTGCGATAAGCTGTGCTATGTGCACAAGAATGTCCGGCGTCGAGACCTGCGGAGGCGCAGTCTATCGCTGCTTCGCCGAGGGCAGCTCCGCATCAGATGGCTCCCGCATACTTTTCCTATGCGAACGTCCGGAGTCCATCGGTCTCGAATCCCTGGCTGCCGGATGGTGTGACCTGGTCGCCGAAGAATCCTTGATCGGCGAAGCTGGTAATATATCGGCGGTCACGCAGCCAAGGTGCGGTCGTGTGCGCTGACGAGAAGAGGAAGCCTTAGCAGTCTCAGCGGACTGCCTATACAACGGAGCGTCCCGAGCGACGGACGTATGCTCCGCTAGCGACACATTTGTACCACAACATCTGGGGCCAGATGTTGTTGAACGAGAGAGGGGCCTCTCTCGCTTGCCGTCCGGATCGACCGGAACGAGCTATGAACCGGACTAAAAGGCTTCCTCCGTTCTCCCTCCGATCCGCCGTCACTGGGTGTGCATTAAGTTAATTTTATAGTGCTCGCATCACCCCAAAATTTCTTCTAGACCGCAACGGACGAACCCGGCTGCCGAACCATTCGGTGAATGGACGCTACACCGGGCGAGCTAGCGGACGTCAAAGGCCGTCGAACCTACTAGGGTCCTCTTAGGCAATTGGCGTATTACATGAGCACTTTTCCGCTAGCCCTTCATTAATTGTGACGACGGAGGCACACTGTTGGAAGACATCACAGATACATCACCCTAATCTTGATCGTCTGAAATAGAAATTGATAAAGTAGAGTGACCCTGCGGGGAAAGGACCGGAGTGTCCAAATCCCCAACAACATACCGTGACATACGCTTCCATATTGTCATCGAAATCATACGATACAGAACAGGAGTTAATGCGAGTACACTGACCACATATAGAATGATAATAAGGTCAGAGGAAGACTTCCTCTTAAAACAATTGATCAATATCCTTTCAATGTGAAAAGAAAACAAGTCCTGGTACTCGCACTAACCCCTGGCAATAAAAATACATAATAATAATATGATCCATTAATATAGAAAAAATAACTGAAATCAAAATATTTTGAAAAAATATTTTTTCAGAACAGCCCAAGTTTCTGAAAAGTAACGTTGAGCCCCAATGGATCCCAAGCCTAAGTGTGGACAAAAATTTTAAAAATATTTTAAACAATTTATTCAACACTTACGAACAATAATAATGTATCTAGTTATGATTAAAATAACATAAAGATATTATTATTTAGAAATCCCCCCCTCACACAGAGGGCTGTTGTAAATGTAAACAATGAGTGTAAAAACACTAAATAAGACTCCAGGCACCCAGGCCCGAAATCAGTTACCAAAAATACACCATCTGATGCAAAACAGAGACTTCCAGGGAAGAAACTGCAGAACATCAGATGGTAGATGCAGAACACAACGCTTAACCACCCATAGGTGAAGACGTAAACATGGGGAAAGAACAGAATTCATTCTGTTATTCAGCTAAAACTCCCAAGAAATTTTAGTAATAATAATTACAGAAACTATGCCAAAAGCATGGGAGAATAGCAAGGGGGAACTTAAGGACAGGGAGAGAGGAAAAACACTTGAAAAACAGTGTAACTAAATAATCAGAATGACAACAAAATGGCTGCTGCCTTGAAAATAGGTAACTTAACATAATTTCATTAAAAAATTTTAAGTTACAGCCCTGATAATATTCTGTCACACATTCTTTTCCTCTCCTCCTTTTCTATCCTCCTTAGAATCACCATTTCACTAATATTTATGTGTCTGGCATCATTTAAACTGAGATTTAAAAGCACAAAGATCAGTCAGATGTTAACTGATGAAGGGCCAAACTTAGAATGATAAATGGCGCCAATTTCGGAACGTCCTTGACACTGCGCATGCGCAGTAGGGGCGAAGTGTGGAGGGCCTTTCAGGACATGTTTTCTTTAGTTTTAGATGCAAATTTTGGGGATTGGGGGGCAAAATTTGTGTTTGGCCCTATATTTTAAGAGTTAGCACCAGCTATGTCTGGGTCATTGGTACAGTATAAAAATGTAATAGTTGCAATACCATTTACTGAAACACATATCTAAGTAAGACAAAATTGGATTTGGGTTATATGATAATTATACAAACCTATCAAATTATAACTCCTCAATTGGAAGTAGAAATGAGTATGGCCTAAGTTAATTTTTTTCCAATTGCAAACCAGTCTTATAACAATATATATCACACAGGAAAAACCACTCTTCTCTGGGTTGAAATATTTTTCTGACGTATGACAAAATAAATGTACTGCTTGAGTATTTTTCCTTGAGCCAGTCCCAATGGAATTTATTGTTTGTTGACTTCTTTATCTCATTTATATTATCACTGGACTGTTCATCAAATTTTCCAGCAGCCATGCCGATGCTTTACTTGAATATATTTTTTGACATTTTGTTCCTGCAAACTTGACCAGAAAAACTTTGCAAACCGAATGAATACACAGAATGTACTTTGTAAGAAATGAACCAGATACACTACAATAACACAGAAGCCAGAGTAGAGCAAATCGAAATGAAAAGCCGGAAATTTGGCAAAAAACCCCAGAAAACTAGCATGTGTAGAATCTCTGGGGACAGCATGGTTATTTTGAAACTTTTTTGGCATTGAAGCATATGAAATCCTGGAAAACCCATTTGTATATATGTATATTGAAGATTTCTGATTGATAGTTCTGAAGAAGAAGATTTTTAAAGAATATTCTCCATGTTGTACCAAGTTGAAATTCAGGCTCATATTTTAGTGATGTACGATCACTGGCATCGGCTATCAGACAATAACAACCTATTGGCATCGGTTCAAAATTTACGTCAAATCAACGGCAATTCCAAGGATAAACAAGAGCGCACGTATCTCTGAAGCAATACAATGTCCCCTACCGGACTACTGAGCATTAATAATTATACAAATGTTGTAACCTAGATGTGATCAGCATGAATTCCGTTGAAGCGTTTCCAAAAAAAGTCTGGAAAACTGATATGTTGGCGCTTTTCCATATTTCCAAGGGCCATAACTTACACACGAAAAGAGCAATCAGCATGAAATTCAAACTTGATCTGTAAGTCATCGTTCTATAGTAGGTTACCAATGAAAGTGTCAATGACACTGTAGCTCAACTTGTCAAGACAAAGACATGTACATGTATAGTATGTGACACAGCAATGACAAACATCTAGGTAATGACCTGATAACAAAGGTACATATAAAGTATTGTAACGGTCTGTACATGAATACTGACCGTTGCCTATAACAAATGTATAGGTAAAGTATTGTAAAGGTGGGTGACAGTCAGATGGTGAACTAGAAAAAATCTTTTGAGTCCCAGAGTGGGTCTGACTGAACCCCAAAATATTTGTTCTCATAGTACAGTGATAACAAAGGCACCCCAAAACACACTCGTTCCTGTCCAAAGGTGAAAACAAAAGTACTCAAGAAGTTTTGTGAAGATCAGTTCATAAATACGAGCTGTATAGAACTTGTGACAAAAAACTGATTGGACCTAATTTCGGTACAAAATGGCCACTGGCAGCCATCTTGAATTTTGGACCGTACCCAGAAACACTCATTCTCATCCCAAGGAGATAACAAAGGTACCCAAGAAGTTTTGTGAAGATCGGTTCATAAATACAGCCTCTACCGTGAGCCGTATTGACATGTGTGCTTACATTGTGTAAGTAGCACTGAATAAATCAAAGTTCATCTAATTTGCATAATTTCGGCACGAAAAAAAACCCCTTACAATATGTGATGTATTCCATGTTACTAAACATTCATACAAAAATTTATTCAAATCAGAACTTTCATACAGAAGTTCTATACAAAAGACTGATTGCACTAATTTTGGTACAAAATGGCTGCTGGTGGCCATCTTGAATTTCGGACCACACCCCAAAACACTCACTCTCATCCCACGGTGATAACAAAGGTACCCAAGAAGTTTCGTAAAGATTGGTTCATAAATATGGCCTCTAGTCTGAGCTGTATAGAAGATGTGTACAAAAAACTGATTAGACCTAATTTCGGTACAAAATGGCCACTGGCAGCCATCTTGAATTTTAGACCGCACCCAGAAACACTCGTTCTCGTCCCAAGGTGATAACAAAGGTACCCAAGACATTTCGTGAAGATCAGTTCATAAATACAGACTCTAGTCTGAGCCGTATTGACATGTGTACTTACTGTGTGTAAGTCGCACTGAAAAAATCAAAGTTCATCTAATTTGCATAATTTCTGCACGAGAAAAAAACCCGTATTATATGTGATGCATCCCATGGTACTAAACATTCACACAAAATAATTATTCAAATCAGGGCTTTCATATGGAAGTTCTGTGCAAAAATCTGATTGCACCTAATTTTGTACAAAATGGCTGCCATCGGCCATCTTGAATTTCGGACCGGACCCAAAAACACTCGTTCTCGTCCCACGGTGATACCAAAGGTACCCAAGAAGTTTCGTAAAGATCGGTTCATAAATACGGCCTCTAGCCCGAGCCGTATTGGCATTTGCACTTACAGTGCTGAAAGTAACCCCCAAAAACATCAAAATTAGTCTAATTTGCACAATTTACGTACGAGAAAAAAACCCGTATTATATGTGATGTATCCCATGGTACTAAACATTCATACAAAAAATTATTCAAATCAGAGCTTTCATATGGAAGTTCTGTACAAAAAACAGATTTCTGCATCGTCGGTACAAAATGGCGGCTGGCAGCCATCTTGAATTTCGGACCACACCCAAAAACACTCGTTCTCGTCCCACGTTCATAACAAAGGTACCCAAGAAGTTTCGTAAAGATCGGTTCATAAATACGGCCTCAAGCCCGAGCCATAGCAGCTTGGCACTTACATCTCTGAAAGTAACACTAAATAAATCAAAGTCAGTCTAATTTGCATAATTTACGCACGAGAAAAAAACCCGTATTATATGTGATGTATCCCATGGTAATAAACATTTATACAAAACTTTATTCAAATCAGAACTTTCATACAGAAGTTCTGTACAAAAAGTTAAAAAATTTATAGTAATTTATATATTTTTTATACTTACCAATGACCCAGACATAGCTGGTGCTAACTCTTAAAATATAGGGCCAAACACAAATTTTGCCCCCCAATCCCCAAAATTTGCATCTAAAACTAAAGAAAACATGTCCTGAAAGGCCCTCCACACCTCGCCCCCACTGCGCATGCGCAGTGTCAAGGACGTTCCGAAATTGGCGCCATTTATCATTCTAATAACCAGTGCCTGGTAAGCGCTATGTACTCAGCGGGGAAGCAAGAGTTCCCAACTCCTGGGAGGGCCATCCCCGTCTGGGTCATTGGTAAGTATAAAAAATATATAAATTACTATAAATTTTTTAACATTTTTATACTGTACCAATGACCCAGACATAGCTGAATAGTAAAAAGGCTGGAGGGCCAAGGACATAGAGCAAAATGGAATACGCTCAATAAAATAAAATAGAGTCATCCCCTGTAGGGAAAAGAAGTAATAGGCCTTACATGTATCTTTCTTATTTATGATAAATTAGAAAGATACAACACCTTCCAAAAATTGAGCTTCATACATCCATGTACTCTATTAATATCCAATAATCCTTATACTAATAATTTTTAAAGTAAGCCAATAATAAAGTAAGTCTAGAGAATAGAGACTCTTACACTCCTAAAAGTGAGTGAGAATTGCATAATCATGTCCGTTGACATATGCAATATTCAAAAGCTATACTTTAAAAACTAAGACTTGAATGAATTTTATAAACTTAAACTTCTCACTAAACAACCATCCCAATAACAGCTCAGAATTACTAACTCCGGAGGAGGTATCCCCTTGTTTTCATAGTAAAAACAGGTGACCCAAGGGAACACCCTCCCCCCCCCCTTTTTCTTGCCCTGGGTCAAATAGCCCAGAGCGAAGAGGGCAGCCGAACGGAGACACTGCCGAAATAGACAGCCTACCTAGCTATAGTAGCAACTGTTAAGAGAATGATATTCTGAGCAGTAGATAATAGACCTAACAATAGAGGCTTCCAGAAATGGACTCGATATTTCTGAGATAAAATTCATGAATGGATGGCTGAGCGCAATGAGCAGCCTTCAAAAATCTATAATAGCAACACTATTAATGTAAGCCCAAGAAGTAGAAGAACTCTTACTTCATGAGCCGAAATCTTAAGCACAACTGCTAAGCCAATGATATACCATAAGCAGTACGCTAGTAAATAGAATCCATTAAAAATAAAATGGAGCGTAACGTCCTTCTACTAGACATCAAAGACAGAAGAAGCTTACGCCCTTGTAATAAACAGATATCTGTTTATAAATACATAAACTGTACCCGGAAAGAGTAAAGGCCTATGCCCATACGAAGACGGAAGGACCTTAAAATAATAGGTTCCGGAAATAGGAGCCTAACTCTTATGCAACAATCCAACCTAAATAGTAACGGAAGTATTGATTCCGAAACTATGAAAGTGAAAATCATCCATCGATAGTGCATGAAACTCACTGACTCTACAGTAAAAGAGAAACCAACAGAATTACTGTCTAAAAGGTCAGAATTTGAAAACTACTGTTTCCAGAGGATCAAATGATTACATAGCTAAATAAGAACCGAAGTTAAAATCCGTATAGGAATTTAATCTAAAGATTCTAAGTCTATTTATCAAAAAGTTACTAACTGACTTAGATAAAGAGACAAAAGACTCAATTGTAAACTATCGTAGAGTGCATAGGTATGAGGTAACATAAACCTATAACCTAAATAACAACAGGCTGCAGTAGATCTTGTGAAACAAGTATACTAAAAACTAGCAATGCGTAGTATGGAGGGATCAACCATATGAACATAATGATCCCTACACCACGACGGAAGAGCCTCCACTTTAGTCGCATAGAATAGCGAAGAAGAGGATCTCCTATAGTAAGAAATCGCGTCCAAAGCTCGTCCAGTACAGTGCTTACAATGCAATACGGACCACA
Source organism: Pictodentalium vernedei (assembly GCA_031216915.1). Classification (NCBI taxonomy): domain Eukaryota; kingdom Metazoa; phylum Mollusca; class Scaphopoda; order Dentaliida; family Dentaliidae; genus Pictodentalium; species Pictodentalium vernedei. The sequence goes on along the minus strand of CM062297.1, from coordinate 837,398,775 downwards.
CAACGGAATACATGAAGGTTGCGACCTTGCTGGTTGTGATAAAGATGACACGATTTACCCAGTGAAAAAAGATCCTCACATAGAGGAAGATTTCACGTTAAGATCCACAGTAGACAAGAGAGTAAATTACTCATGATCTCTGTGAAGATAGAGATGCTATCAACAGAAATGTATTGTGGTTGTTTATCTTAGCAATACCTGCTAAAACAACAGCGCCGGAGGATACGCGTATCCTATCATTCCGTCCTATAGATCAATAGAGCGTTAACAGTATTAGCTCAGAGATCTGGACAAGCCAACACATACGTCTGCAATTGATTAGCAAGCTGTGTCATAAATAAAACATCATTGGGCGCTCCCATAGATAGCAAATCTGATTAAATACTTGTTAGTTGAGAGTCCATTCTGACAGCAACAAGCGACCCGTAAGAGAACGGGAGTGCGATAAAACAATCAGACGACCCAGAATATGACGGACCAAAACTGAACTTGGTGTACTATAACCAACAGACGGATTCTTTCCATTAAATTGAATAACGGAAACGAAAGAGTGCCTCCCTGGTTCCGGAGATACGCCACTACTGTCGAATTAAAGGACAGGAATTTGGGCATGCGTTTCTGAATAATGTTCATGCAATGACATAAAGCAAGCCTAAAAAACATTATTCCGCGGAAGTTAAACTGATAGCTAAAAGACTGCGGAACCCAAAGATCCTGGCACTTCGAATCCGTAGGGATCAGTATATATCCCAATCTGTTTGACTGGCAACCGTCATAACAGCCACACTCGGGTCCGGCAACTGCGGCGGCACTCTCTGAGTCAACCACCGAATGTTTGCCCCAGTCTGAATCTCTTGTAACACTAGATAGACAAGAGAATGTATAAATCAAGCAATTCATGGATTGCCGGAAAGTTGCCGTCGAAGAGAAGCTCCTCCGAGAACGAAGCGACTCTGAGAGAGTTCTTAACCTACTATCCACGCGTGGATGTAGCTAGGGCTGCATCACGTCTAACCAACTCCAATCAGCCACTGAAGGGCGGAGTTATACGTGAACAAACTACTGCCCTCAAAAGAAATTACATTGAGAATAATATCCCGTAAATCTTTTCTTGAAGACGTAATGATAACGCCTCAGTAAGGCGGATTACGTATAATAAAGCGTCTAAGTTAAGTCTACTATACATAATGTCGTTCCCAACATTGAAATTGGAAAAGACATAAACGGCGAAAAAGAATATATGCAGTCTTTAATCACACCGTCTAGACGCATATGAACTCTCGGTATGCCCTGCTCTGCCAAAATAAACTATATGTAAAAAAGATAAAATGGCAGAAATGAGCCACGCGGACAAGAAACTAAACTATCATGCTTAGTAGCAGGCTTGTATATATATATAATATATATATAGCGTCGAAAAATAAAACACATGTTGTAATGACAATATTGGACTGCGTCGGTAAGTCAGGGACAAAGTCCCTGTACCGATCGAAAAATCCGAGTCCAATGACGCTATAAGTCTCTTATCCAAGATCGCAGCAATGAAGTCCGAACAATAATCACTGGAAGAAATGCCAGAAGATATGAAAGGCATCTTCCGATACTACTAAAGGGAAAACTCGAAATCTTTCGAATCCCTTTCGCCATCCTGTCGGACCCTATAAAGCGTTCGGTCGTCCGTAGCTTGATGTAACCGCGGACCGCACCGACCCAGCGCCGTCGGATAATTCCTGATTCGACCGAGAAACCGTCAATTGCTGGGATGCTGCAAAACAACTGTGCTAACTCGGATAGCACGTCCGTCACTGAGGCCTGAGGAGCAGCGGTCTTACGATGCATTGCCGCAGGAAGCTCCGAGATCGTTACCCCGTGCATACTTCCAATATGCGAGCGAACGGAGTGTATAGGCCTCGTGTCCTTTGGCTACCGGATGGCGCGACCTATTCGCTGTGGAATCACTGAATGCCGAAACTGATCGGATACTCGAGGTCACGTAGCCAATGTGCGGTCGTGTGCCCTGCTGTGAGGATGAGGAAGCATTAAAGACAGTCTCTCGGACTGTCAATATAACGGAGCGTCCCGAGCAACGGACATATGCTCCGAATGTAAAATATCTGAACCACAACATGCGGTCCCCTATGTTGTTGGCTTCCTCCGATCCGTCCTCAATCTGCCGTCACTGGGTGAGTACTAAAGTAATTAAAGTGCTCGCATCACCCAAATCTCCTTCCTAGACCGCAACGGACGAACCCGGCAGCCGAATCATTCGATGAATGTACGCTACACCGGGTGAGCTAGCGAATGTCACTCCGTAAGCGATAGACATATTCCATGAGCACTTATTGCCGCTAACTCTTCTTTAACTATGACGACAGAGGCACACTTTTGAAGACATCTCCATAACTCTTCGAACAAGAAACCAGAAATGCTTGGATAGCAAGCATAAAATAATAATATATATAGCGTCGTTCAATAATTCGAAAGTTTGTGTGACATTATTGGACTATGTCGGAACTGAGGGACGATGTCCCTGAACCGAACCAAAAATTTCTAAGTCCACCGACGCTATCAGTTTCTTATCCGGCATCGCAGCATATGTTGTTCCGAAAGGGAAAGCTTGAAATCCACCGAATCCCTTTCGGTATCCCGTCGGACCGGATGAAACTTTCGGACGTCCGTACCCGCTTCCGCGGAGCGTCCCGACCCAGCATCGTCGGATAAAATATATGCGACAGATTCAGTTGATGCTGGGATGCTGCGATAAACTGTGCTATTAAGGAAAGCACGTCCGTTCCCGAGGCCTGTGCAGTAGCGGACTTACGATGCATTGCCGCTGGAAGCTCCGTGTACGTTGACTCCCGCACACTTCCTATGCGAACGTCCGGAGTCTGCAGGCCTCGAGTCCCCGGCTACCGACCCAGCGCTGTCGGATAATTCTCGATCCAACACCGTTTCTGTCGGCTGCTGGGATGCTGCGATAAGCTGTGCTATGTGCACAAGAATGTCCGGCGTCGAGACCTGCGGAGGTGCAGTCTATCGGTGCTTCGCCGAGGGCAGCTCCGCATCAGATGGCTCCCGCATACTTCCTATGCGAACGTCCGGAGTCCATCGGTCTCGAATCCCTGGCTGCCGGATGGTGTGACCTGGTCGCCGAAGAATCCTTGATCGGCGAAGCTGGTAATATATCGGCGGTCACGCAGCCAAGGTGCGGTCGTGTGCGCTGACGAGAAGAGGAAGCCTTAGCAGTCTCAGCGGACTGCCTATACAACGGAGCGTCCCGAGCGACGGACGTATGCTCCGCTAACGACACATTTGTACCACAACATCTGGGGCCAGATGTTGTTGAACGAGAGAGGGGCCTCTCTCGCTTGCCGTCCGGATGGACCGGAACGAGCTATGAACCGGACTAAAAGGCTTCCTCCGTTCTCCCTCCGATCCGCCGTCACTGGGTGTGCATTAAGTTAATTTTATAGTGCTCGCATCACCCCAAAATTCCTTCTAGACCGCAACGGACGAACCCGGCTGCCGAACCATTCGGTGAATGGACGCTACACCGGGCGAGCTAGCGGACGTCAAAGGCCGTCGAACCTACTAGGGTCCTCTTAGGCAATTGGCGTATTACATGAGCACTTTTCCGCTAGCCCTTCATTAATTGTGACGACGGAGGCACACTGTTGGAAGACATCACAGATACATCACCCTAATCTTGATCGTCTGAAATAGAAATTGATAAAGTAGAGTGACCCTGCGGGGAAAGGACCGGAGTGTCCAAATCCCCAACAACATACCGTGACATACGCTTCCCATATTGTCATCGAAATCATACGATACAGAACAGGAGTTAATGCGAGTACACTGACCACATATAGAATGATAATAAGGTCAGAGGAAGACTTCCTCTTAAAACAATTGATCAATATCCTTTCAATGTGAAAAGAAAACAAGTCCTGGTACTCGCACTAACCCCTGGCAATCAAAATACATAATAATAATATGATCCATTAATATAGAAAAAATAATTGAAATCAAAATATTTTGAAAAATATTTTTTCAGAACAGCCCAAGTTTCTGAAAAGTAACGTTGAGCCCCAATGGATCCCAAGCCTAAGTGTGGACAAAAATTTTAAAAATATTTTAAACAATTTATTCAACACTTACGAACAATAATAATGTATCTAGTTATGATTAAAATAACATAAAGATATTATTATTTAGAAATCCCCCCCTCACACAGAGGGCTGTTGTAAATGTAAACAATGAGTGTAAAAACACTAAAATAAGACTCCAGGCACCCAGGCCCGAAATCAGTTACCAAAAATACCCCATCTGATGCAAAACAGAGACTTCCAGGGAAGAAACTGCAGAACATCAGATGGTAGATGCAGAACACAACGCCTAACCACCCGTAGGTGAAGACGTAAACATGGGGAAAGAACAGAATTCATTCTGTTATTAAGCTAAAACTCCCAAGAAATTTTAGTAATAATAATTACAGAAACTATGCCAAAAGCATGGGAGAATAGCAAGGGGGAATTAAAGGACAGGGAGAGAGGAAAAACACTTGAAAAAACAGTGTAACTAAATAATCAGAATGACAACAAAATGGCTGCTGCCTTGAAAATAGGTAACTTAACATAATTTCATTAAAAAATTTTAAGTTACAGCCCTGATAATATTCTGTCACACATTCTTTTCCTCTCCTCCTTTTCTATCCTCCTTAGAATCACCATTTCACTAATATTTATGTGTCTGGCATCATTTAAACTGAGATTTAAAAGCACAAAGATCAGTCAGATGTTAACTGATGAAGGGCCAAACTTAGAATGATAAATGGCGCCAATTTCGGAACGTCCTTGACACTGCGCATGCGCAGTGGGGGCGAGGTGTGGAGGGCCTTTCAGGACATGTTTTCTTTAGTTTTAGATGCAAATTTTGGGGATTGGGGGGCAAAATTTGTGTTTGGCCCTATATTTTAAGAGTTAGCACCAGCTATGTCTGGGTCATTGGTACAGTATAAAAATACTGATTTTTGCATCATCGGTACAAAATGGCCACTGGCAGCCATCTTGAATTTTGGACCACACCTAAAAACACTCGTTCCCGTCCCAGGGTCATAACAAAGGTACACAAGAAGTTTCGTAAAGATCGGTTCATAAATACGACCTCTAGCCCGAGCCATAGCCAATTGTTGACGTACGGACAGACGGACAGACGGACAGACGGCCAGACGAACAGACGGACAGACGGACGGACGGACAGACGGACGACGGGCCATGACAATAGCTCAAATTTGACTTCGTCAAAGTTGAGCTAAAAATGAAATCATTCCGTTGAAGCGTTTCCAAAAAAAGTCCGGAAAACTGATATGTTGGCGCTTTTCCATATTTCCAAGGGCCATAAATCACACAAAAATAATGCAATCAGCATGAAACTCAAACTTGATCTGTAAGTCATCGTTCTATAGTAGTTTACCAAAAATGAAATCATTCCACTGAAGCGTTTCCAAAAAAATATGGAAAACTGATATTTTGGTGCTTTTCCATATTTCCAAGGACCGTAACTCACACAAGAATAATGCAATCAGCATGAAACTCAAACTTGATCTGTAAGTCATCGTTCTATAGTAGTTTACCAAAAATGAAATCATTCCGTTGAAGCGTTTCCAAAAAAACTCCGGAAAACTAAAGTGTGACTGACAGATTGACAGACGGACAGAAGGACAGACTGACAGATGGACAGAGTGCAAACCTATAGTCCCCTCCGGCGATGCCGGTAGGGGACTAAAAAATGGATAGGCCTATGCAAGTCAGGTTGATTTAATTATTGCAATCGCATTTACAGCATGGATATTAATTTTATATTCAGGCAATAACTCACGTCTCTAAATTAAATAGAAACAACTATTTTCTACAGTTTCTAACTTCATTTGACCAAAGACAGCGCATATCTTTCCATGCAAGAAGACATGTGGATTAAGCAAGGTTTATGTTAAATTAAGTACTCTGAACATAGATTCCCTCTCTGGAAAGAAAAAGAAATATAAATTTTATAGTAAATTTCCTTTCTTATTATACCTACCGCAATTGTTTACTACAGGCTTGCACTACAGTGGAAGACCCTAACTCGGATAAAATACTCTCTATTTTAATCTTTCCCAAGAGATTTGGGAAAGAAAAGTGGTTTAAAAACACCACGAAAAAATAAGCCAAAACTGGGTTGAGCGCCATCGGCACACACCCAGGAGGGGACACTCTTCCCTTAGTACAATTCCACGACTTCCGTTAACCAGTGCGCAAGCAGTCATCAAACCATTCTTTTGAGTCTGCCAACATAGGAGTTATGTGATCAGCGGGGAGGAAGGATTCTTACCCGAATAAGACGAGAGGGCCTCCATGTAAACAATTGTGGTAGGTATAATAAGAATGGAAATTTACTATAAACTTTATATTTCTTATCAACCTACCTTACAATTGTTTACTACAGGCTGAATAGACAATAGGATGGAGGGAATCACATAACCAACCCACACATAACGCAATTGCACTGGAACCGTGGACAGAGGAAGAGATCCCTAGTCCTATCAAACCATAGCATCACAAACATTAGTAAAAGACAATGAAAGATGAGGCGTATGGTGATGTGCGATGCACAGACAGAAAGGGCAGTAACAGCACAAAGCTGGAACTGACCCTGTAAGAAGCTGAATGGCTGGGATATACAACAGCCTGAGCCGAAGAAAGAGGGCCCGTAGGACAAAGGTCCTCTGTCAACTGTCGCAGATAAATGGAGAAGGTAGCATTTCTCCAGTAGGCTGCCAGCATAACATCCGACAACATGACGGAGTTAGTATAAGCCCTGAGAGGAAGACAATGCACGCACCTTGTGGCAGAAAAACGGTTGGTAATACAATCGCCAGTAGCTAGACGAGCGGAAGCTGCACGAATAGCAAGACAAATCCATCGAGAAATGGATTCAGGAGAGATCTGGCATGTGAGAAAACGCATATCCATCCGGGATAAAGGCACGAACGCCCCCCCCCCCCCCCTCCCCAAGCAGAGCAGCACCCAAGAAAGTGTCCATCTTGGAGTAAACTGCAAAGTCCTAGGCCTTTTCAAGGAAAAGAGCTGAACAAGCTTGGAGAGGCAAGGCTGAGTGACGAAACAATGCGGTACCACATATGAAAAAGATCTCCGAAGCATGGACTTGTACCCATTGCTGGAGACCCCCCAGAAACAAACATGTACCAGAAACTCCGCAACCGGTGTGATCGAAGGAGTGACAGAAGCAACAGAGTGATCACACGCCATCGACAGAAGAACCTTCTATGGAGCCACAGAGGCTAAATCAGTAGAGTGAGTGCCTCCTTGAAGAAGAAAAGCAACTACACTGCTCGTCTCTAAAAACCACTACGGAGGAGACAGGACCCGATAAAAGACATGCACGAAGGCACAATGAAGTCGGGTCAACTTGAAACCTCCTCGGACGACTTTGGCAAAGAAAGTCGCGACGTAGAGGGAGACATGCCGGAACCGCCACTAACAGAGAGTGGAGCAGATTGATCCACACCCATCGAGGAGACAGGGGTGTGATCGAAAGGATTCGACAACTGCAGGTTCATATCTGGGCAAGAGCCTGAGGCAGAATCGAAACCGGCAGGAAGGTGTAGCCGACAAGACCAGCTCAAAGAAGGGCCAGAGCAGCCATGGCGAAAGCCAGAGCATCTGGACACGGGGACACGAAAGTGTCCACCTGATGGTTCCAATGAGTCGCAAAGAGATCGATGTGGGACTGGGACGACCCCAGAGATCGCAAAGAGACTGGAACACCGCCATGTGGAGCATCCACTCGGTGGAAAAGAACCTGCCCCGTCGGGACAGGGAGTCGGCTAGGACATTCAGACCACCGGGAATGTGACGAACCACCACTCCGACGTTGACATCCTGAGCGAGCAGTAGAAGATCCCGAACCAAATCGGACATGGGAACATAGTGCGTTCCGCACTGGTTCCGAATGTAAACAACCACCGTAGAATTGTCAGACCACAGAAGGACCTGACAATCCGAAAAGCGGGGGATCCACTGTTGGAAGCACAGAAGAGCAAGAAGCTCCTTCTGGTTAACATGAAGAGCTGCTAGATCCTGGTCCCATGACCCGTGAAGGAAAAGACCTAGAGGATCCAATGTCACACCCCATCCGAAATCGCTGGCGTTTACCGTCAGAACATGATCGGATGTGGGGAAGTCCAACGGAACTCCCTGCATAATCCACTGAACATCTGTCAGGGGAGAAGGTGATGAGGAAGAGACTCCGGTAACAGAAGCACCAGAACCAGAGGATCGACATTCGGCCTCTAACGACTGAGCAAAAAGTGTTGGAGAGGTCAGACATGCAGTTGACCAAGAGGAATGAGATCCGTCACCGAAACGCAGAGACCAAGCAGTTGGGGAAGACTCCGAGCTGATGAAGTCCATCCCAGATGACAAGACGGAGAAGGGACCAGGTCCGACTTCTCTCCGTTCGTTGACTCTGAACCCTAGTGACGTGAGTAGGCTCAACAGTGTGACGACATCAGACTCCAGAAAAGCTACATTGGATTGCCTCTAGAGGATATCAACTAGACAAGCCGAAGAAGACACCTTGGACTGTGTGCGATGTAAGACTAACACATGCGACATTAGACAGGTGAAGGCCCAAGGATCCAGGCCGAGGCCAAAGGGAATGGCCTTGAACTGGAAAACATCCTGGGGAATGGAGCAGCGAACTGATCTGAAAACCTTCATGCTGAACTGAGGAGCAATGATAAGACTGCGTCAGAATACTCAGATCGATAACCTATCTGAGTCGGCCGTCATTCTTTGGCACCAAGAACATGCTGGAAACAAAATCCCACTGAAAGTTCTTGATGACCTTGATTGTCCCCTTTGACAATTGACAGGAGATCGCCTATCTCCATGGTCAAAAGTTCCCAACGTGTAACGCTGAAAGGGACTCATGTGGGAAGAGGCACTCTCTACTTAGTGGAGTGCCTCAACCTGGGACAAAATCGAGGCGACTACTGCCAACGCCTACCCCACCCTGTGAGTGAGTAGAAGTGGCGGTAGGAGGATCAGCCCTTAGCTTCGCATAGGAAGCAGAAGGGTACTTGTTAGGCTTTGGATGGCGCCTGCCTTCAACAGAAGGCCGATCAAGCTAAGCAGCAGCAGATCAATGGACTGGCAAAGGGAGCCATCCGGACAGTCGCCACGGAACCATGGAATAGTCACGGACGCGCTGAAAGAGGCAATCGATGAGCAGCGCACTGCCCCTCAAAAAGGGGACGTCTTGTGTCCAGCACAGCGAACCTGCAAACTAATTCCTAGCTAGCTGTGTAACAGGCATGTGTGTGAGAAGATGTATGGGAGCCTTGAACAGCACACACAAAACAAAAACCTGTTTGTCGTCAATCTCATCTGGGAGCAGATAAGCAGCAAAGCAGAGACGACGTGATCAAAGAGAGAATGCATTCCAGAATCCCTCTCGATAAGCCCAACCTGGACTCCAGAGTCTCCATATGGCTGAGGAGTTGGAGTCCCGATCCAACACCGTCACAGTCTAGCAGACTGACGGATTGGCGAAATCGTAGGAACGATAACGCACCAGAGGCAAAAAATGTCAACCTTGATGAAGAACGACGTCTTCATAGCCTTGGAACTCAGCTTTGAGTCCAAAGCGGTAAATGCTTCAACACCTGTATCGACAGGCACTGTCGAAGGCACCAGAAGCATGTTGCTCCACAGGCTGTAGGCGTGCGACCAATGATCGCAGCCGGGCTGACACTGTTGGCTGGTTTGATGGTTTGAGACCTGGAAGGAACCCAAACACAAAGTCAAGAGCTGCCCCCAAGTCAGAAGACTGTTGGCTCTCGACATCAGGAATGTCAGACTCATCCCATGAGTCGGAAGACACATAGCCCATCGTGGGCAAACCAGCCGACGCCTCCCATGGTGTGGGCACACCAGGGGATCAGAAAGCGACCTATTTCCAATCCCGGGAGGCAACGCCACAGGGGGCGCCCAGAAACCACTCATAACCTTGCTGGAAGCAACGGAAAAGGCTCTTGGACAGAACCTAAGTGAGCAAGGAGAGGGCCTCCCTAAGCTCACTGACTGTCGGAACGGTTGAATCGGACCCCAATAGAGATGTTATACACCAAATATCAAAAGATTCTAAATGAGAGTTCTGGAGAAGAAGATTCAAGAGAGGGTAGGGAAGGAATACTTAACAAACAGTGGAAAAATCAATATCAATAATGATGACGTCAGGCCCATGTCCCGAAATTGGGGAACATGTAACTAATTTTTATAAATATTATAAAGTTACAGAACTGAACGTTTCAAACCACTGTTTCTTCCTTCCTTCATCCAGTTGTGTCCTTAAGGGTTTCAGTGTATGTGATAAATGTAAGAAGCTTGCCCACTAAATAGGAATCTAAACACAGTACACCTCAACCTGATTGGAATTTAGTGAACTCGGGTCATCTTTTTTACAAATTGAGACTTATTAGAGATCTGTGATAGAGAATGTGTATATTTTCTTGCGTTCATTCAACTATTGTTACCCTAATTCCATATATGTTTCTATTCTTAAAGAGTGTTTTCTAACAATTCACAAGAGTGCTGATTTTGTAAGAAACGATCTTTGTGAACAGAAAATTACGTTCAGTAGAGTAATTAACAAGTAATGATTAATAAATAATGCAATGTTAACGTCTAGAATCCACCGCAGTGCTCTCTGACTTACATTATTACCCCGTATCATAGGTGTTCACACCCATTGTTCATTCTATGACATTCTCAACTCAACTCAACAGAGCATACTGCCGGTGCTCCACAGACGGGCACTCAAGGCAAGCCCCTCAACAGCTCCCTATTTTACACCTAGGTACGGTGGGGATTGCGTAGTACTGGTGAACATTCCCAATGTTCACAGCCGGCATGTGATGCAACGTCGCGGAATCACAAATTCAAACTTCGCTGATCGCACACTAGCCACAACTACGGGAAGCACCCGAATCAATCGCCAAATGGTCACCCATTCAACGATTAACCGGGCTCGATGTTGCTTAACTTCGGTGATCTAACAAGAACTGGTCTCGCTTCACCAGTGCTCTCCATTGATTGATGCACTCAAGCCTGAGTTTAGACTATTTACCTAATACGAAAGGCAGACAAGACTTGCAAACAAAATTCTTGAATAAATAAATTGTTTTCATTTTTTGCATCAAAAACATATCTTATGAGACCTTATTGGAATGAGCTCCTACCATGGAGGTATCATAACTAACGTTTTTGAGACATAAAAATAATGAAAATTGAATGGTGATTTTTTTTAGAATAGTGCTGGCCAGTTTGGGCCATTATGTTGGGTGAAGGGTTAAAGACTCTAGATTAAGGCTTTCACAGATCAAGTTAGAAGCCTCAAATTATAGGATAATTTGCTCAAGATAACAATAGAAAATGAGCTTTTAATGAGTCGTAAGTGATATGATTCATGCTCAGGGATTCTTCTGCCCTCTTTGGGAAGGGTTTGGGTCCCATACAATAGGGAAAATTTGCATCATGAAGGCTCAAATTGGGAATTTGTTTGGGTGAAAACACACATAATAAGAAATGTTACCTACATTTTGAATGGGGAACATTAATACAGAAGCTACTACATGTATAGTATATATAGTACATTTTATAACAAACAACCGCATGAAATAATGATCAGCCTCTGCAATCTCTATTAAATAAATTGTTCTTAAAATATTAAATGATGAAGATATTTATGCAATGGTCTACATTATGCGTCTTTGCAGTTGTTTAGGCAAGTCTTGGCTGCCTATTTAGGCAGCCAAGACTTGCCTAGAAACAACTTATAAGGTTCTTGGGATGTAACTTGAAAATGTATCTAAAAACAACCTGTTGAGGCACCTGTTGCAGTAAAAAGTGATGTGAGTCAAAGTAAGACCTTCAAGAGTTAACCCTTTACCTAACATGAAAAGCTGACGACACTTGCAAAAATAATTCTTGAATAACTAATTTTTTTCATTTTTTGTCTCAAAAACATAGGTTATGACCCCTCGTTGGAACGAGCTCGACGAGCTCGTTCCAACGAGGGGTCATAACCTATGTTTTTGAGACAAAAAATGAAAAAATAGTGAAAATTAATTGGCGATTTTTGAGAATAGCGCTGGCCGGTTTTGGCCGTTACGTTAGGTAAAGGGTTAAAGAAGAATTAAATTTTCATTTGAATGAGGACAGAGATTGGAAAATTTTAGGTTTGAATTGGGAAAAATTATTCCAATGTACCATTGGGAAAGGGTCTCATATTTGGCATCTGTAGACACCCAAAAGAATCCCCGATACTTTGAAAGACTGCACCTGTGACTGCAGCTAATTTGCTGAAACCTTATTCTTCAAATTATATTTTTTTCAAACTACGTATTCTACATCTATGTCATTTCTGTCTTGGGCCAACCAAATGGATTGCATGATATACGAAAATCAGAATTAATCAAATACATACCCTGGAATGCCCACTTTCTCCTTTAAGTCACCATGCCGGTCATATATGCTAACTGAATTGTCTGATCTGAAAAATATAAATGCAAATTTTACCATGTTGTCTGGTTGTACGAGCTGAAAATGATGGCCTACATGGGAAAATTTTTTTAAGAAGCCAATTTTGTTGTTACCTGCTGTTATTTGATGCGAAATTACACCACGAACAACATATCCAAAATCCACTAAAATCTGCCATGGGGAAAATATATTACAGCACATTGAATTGGAGTGGTTTTTGAGGCAAGAAGTATAGCTTGAACACTTCAACCTGATTTGGGGGATCTAATGTGATGTTGTATTGTGGTGTATTCTGAAACTCCCATGTACATGTCATGCATTGTCATGTTAATCCATTGAGCGGCCCTACTGTGGCATCATTAAAATAGTGATACATGGTGTAAATGTCCATGGGCAGCTTGTGTTGTTGGGGAAATATATGTTTCTATCTTTCATTGTATATGATGGATGTCACCATCTTAATTTCTGTGGTGGCATGTGGTGAGTATGACCCTGGATGGACTTGAATGAAGTAGGGGCGCATATGGAGGGTATGTTCGATTGAATGAAATATACATATATTTCCCGAAAATGACCTGACAATTACCATGAATTATCCAAAAATACCTTTCCAGACTGCGATCTTGAGCAGCAAAAAGTGCTATATGGTAGTTAACCCTTTACCCAACGTAACGACCAAAACCGGCCAGTGCTTATCTCAAACGTCGCCAATTAATTTTATTTTTTCATTTTTTGTCTCAAAAACATAGGTTATGTCCCCTCATTGGAAAGAGCTCATCGAGCTCGTTCCCAAGAGGGGTCATAACCTGTGCTTTTTGAGACAAAAAATGAAAAAAAATAGTTATTCAAGACTTTTTTTTACAAGTGTCGTCTGCTTTTCATGTTCGGTAAAGGGTTAACCAAGTAAGGTATTCCCAGGGTCCATTCGACTGGTCCAGAGTGTGCTCCGATACAAGTAGGGGAGTACAGCCCAAACTTAGAATCAGAAAGCTCCTTCTAGCGTTTCTTGTCTGTTCTGGATACTCTTGACCCTACCTTTGATCTAGTTTCAACTATTTCTAGTACCGACCTCTATACCTGATTGAGTCCAGTCAGATTGCATTATCCTTCTCAACCTGTATCTGCCTACAGTCCCTTGACCTTGTTGTCACAAGTGTAATCTTTGACAACAAACTGGCTACCCAGCACAACACATGCGGCACATGTTGGAAAGACTAAGATGTGCTTATGAAATACATCATAATGTGCCTCGACAACATACAGTTAAAAGTATTAGTCCAGTGATGAATTAATGTGCACAATTAGCACATCGATCTGCGCGTTAATCACGTGTTTTGACCATAGAAAGGCTATTAAATTCTGTACATATGGCCTGTGCATACATGTAAGCAATGTTTCAGCCAATGGACCTCCATGTACATGTAACCTGGAGGTCCACTGGCCGAAATATTGCCTGTGTTTGCTATGAGTAACCAGGTGAACCTGCCATGCTTTGGATGCCATTCGATAATCGATATGGCAAATGCACGTAATTCCTAGGCCAATTAAGCCTAGATAAGCACACAATTTGTGACAGGACTTCTACTTGTAACTGTACCGACCCTATTTTTTTTCATCCTATTAGCGGAAACAAACATATATATTTTTTAGGCCTCATTTTAAATGAACGTGTCAAAGACACTGCAGCTTAACTTGATTGTGTGTAGTGTTTGATAAAAAGGATAATGTTCAATGTTTATGAAAGGATTATGAAATAAGACAAGAATTGTGATAATTGAGAATATGTTAAGTTCTGTACCCTACTATGTTTTCAACAAGAATAATTTGAGGTGTAAGGTGAGGCTTGAGTTGATGTGGCCCTCACAGTTATCTAGGTCACGTGCCCGTCAGGCGGTCAAATGACTGATCATGACCAAAATAGGATAGTCTCATCTAGGTATCATACCGAGTCATCCTACCAAGTTGCAATAAAATTCCTTCATAAATACGACCAATAGACAATGATAAAGGAGTCTTACTAGTAATTCATGTGCCCAAGAGGCGGTATGACTGACCGATCGAGACCAAAATAGGACAGTCTCATTTAGACATCATACTGAGTCATCCTACCAAGTTACAATGAAATCGCTTCATCAATATGAACTATAGACTGTGCTAAATAAATCTAGGTCACGTGTCCATGCGACCATCACAGTTGACCAATTACGACCAAAATATGACGTTCTCATCTAGACTTTATACAGAGTCATCCTACCAATGGCAATTTACAGTAAAATCCCTTCATAAATGCAACCTGTTGACTGTGCTAAAGGAATGTAGGTCATGTGCCCCTACAGCCATCTCAGATGACCGAACCCAACCAAAATCGGACGTTCTCATCTAGACATTGTACAGAGTGATCCTAGCAGGTTACAATGAAATCCCTTCATAAATAAGGCCTGCAGACAGTGCTAAAGATGTTCCAGTTTCAAACTCAAATTGCCATCACGACTGACCGGTCGCGAACAAAAAAGTTAGACATGACCTCGAACCTGCACATGAAATTTAGTGATGATCAACAAGAACTACGGGGTGTAGCCTGTGCTAAAGAAAATGTGAACACTCACAGACTTCCCCATGTGAGATGGCAATAGCTTATCTTGACTTTGTCAAGTTAAGCCAATAAAATGACCTTCTAATTATATGACTTAAATTGAGTAATTCAGTTGTGAACAAAATATAGAACCTTAGTGAGCACGCTCACATACCCCACGTGCCCCGATATTTCAAGCTCTAATCATTTTTTTAAAAATAAACATAGATTCTAGGAATACTGCAGAAAACAGTGTTCTGTAGTTTCAATGGTATTGAAAGAATTCAAGCAGAGAAAAAGCCCGGAAAACTGTAATTTTGGAAGTCTTTGGGGCCATAATTTTGGTAAAAATCAGTGGAGCGGAACAAAACCCAAACTTGTTCTGTAGGCCACCATGTTAGACTAACATATCAAAAATCAGCTCAATATCTGGAAGCATGTAGGAAAAAAGTCCGGAAAATTGTAATTTTGATGAACTTTTCAAAGTTCAAGGGCCGTAATTTCGGTAAAAATCAGTGGAGTGGAACAAAATGCAAACTTGATCTGTAGGCCACCATGTCAGACTAACATACCAAACATCAGCTCAATGTCTGGAAGCGTGTAGAAAAAAAGTCCGGAAAACTGTAATTTTAATGCATTTTTCAGAGTCCAAGGGTCGTAATTTTGGTAAAAATCAGTGGAGCAGAACAAAACGCAAACTTGTTCTGTAGGCCACCATGTTAGACTAACATACCAAAAATCATCTCAATATCTGGAAGCATGTAGGAAAAACGTCTGCAAAACTGTAATTTTGATGAACTTTTCAAAGTTCAAGGGCCGTAATTTCGGTAAAAATCAGTGGAGCGGAACAAAATGCAAACTTGATCTGTAGGCCACCATGTTAGACTAACATACCCCAAAACAGCTCAATATCTGGAAGCGTGTAGAAAAAAAGTCCGGAAAACTGTAATTTTGATGAACTTTTCAAAGTCCAAGGGCCGTAATTTCGATAAAAATCAGTGGAGTGGAAAAAAAAGCATACTTGATCTGTAAGCCACCATGTTAGACTCACATACCAAAAATCAGCTCAATATCTGGAAGCGTGTAGAAAAAAGTCTGGAAAACTGTAATTTTGATGAATTTTTCAGAGTCCAAGGGCCGTAATTTCGGTAAAAGTCATTGGAGCGGAAAAAAATGCAAACTTGATCTGTAGGCCACCATGTTAGACTCACATACCAAAAATCAGCTCAATATCTGGAAGCGTGTAGAAAAAAAGTCTGGAAAACAAGAAGGACTGACGGACTGACGGACGGACCAGTCAAAAACATTATACCCCAGCAACTTCATTGCGTGGGGTATATAAGGAGGCAATAATAATATATGAAGCCATTTTGTGCCAGATATCTAGAACTGGGAGGTTAACTGCAACCAAGGGTCAGGTTCGGCAGTGAGAGACTACCGAAAATCATAACTGCATTCCAAAAAACATAACAGCAAATTCAGTTTTAAAATTCTAGTCTGTTTTAAGTTATTGCACAAAGTACTGAATTACCAAAATGATCACATAATTCACTTTATAACAAATGCAATATCTACGAATATTCTGGCCACTGTCAATAATTTCTGTATATGTTTGAATATAGAATTAAAAAATCCAGCAAGAGGATCTCAGATCCAGAAGTCGAGTTTTGACATTAAATTCTGAAGAAATAAGCTATTTATAGTAACAGTGACCTTGGAGTCCCAGACTCCGAAATCAATAGGTGTCTTCCCTTCCTATAAGGTAACCTCTGGTATCAGTTTGGTAAAGGTGCGTCAAATAGAACTAAAGTTATTGCCCGGAAACCAATTTGTCACAAAATATTCTATTGATAGTAACAGTGACCTTTACCTTGGGGCCCCAGACTCCGAAATCAATATAGGGTAACCTGTGGTATAAGTTTGGTGAAGATACACGGAATAGAACTAAAGTTATTGCCCGGAAACCAATTTGTCACAAAATATTCTATTTATAGTGACCTTGACCTTGGAGTCCCAGACTCCGAAATCAATAGGTGTCTTCCCTTCCTATAGGGTAACCTCTGGTATAAGTTTGGTAAAGGTGCGTCAAATAGAACTAAAGTTATTGCCTGGAAACCAATTTGTCATAAAATATTCTATTTATAGTAACAGTGACCTTGACCTTGGAGTCCCACACTCCGAAATCAATAGGTGTCTTCCCTTCCTATAGGGTAACCTTTGGTATAAGTTTGGTAAAGGTGCATCAAATAGAACTAAAGTTATTGCCCGGAAACCAATTTGTCACTAAATATTCTATTTTTTGTAACAGTGACCTTGACCTTGGGGTGCAGGACTCTGAAATCGATAGGTATCTTCCTTTCCTATAGGGTAACCTCTGGTATAATTTTGGTAAAGGTGCATCAAATAGAACTAAAGTTATTGCCCAGAAACCAATTGTTTACGCCCGCCGCCCACTGCCACTTCATCAAACTATAAGTCGAGTTTGACTTTGTCAAAACTCGACTAAAAACAAAACAGTACCAGGGTTTCCACTACCACAGCTGAGGGGCCGTCAACCTGACCAATTCCTCCCGCCGATCATTTACTGATAAAGCAAAATAATCCAGTAGAAAAAAGAAACAACATGACGCCGTAAAATTCTAGTCAAGAACACAGACTTTTTCCCAACAAAGTTAACACATTTTAGGAGCATCATTTCCGGAATTGGCATTCTGCAAATTAAGAATGTCGAGTGTCATTTGCAGGGCTTGACAATTCAGAATTTTGATGCACCCATTTGAAGGTTGCCCCATCACATGTTCATTAACCTTTTGATCTTTTGCCCCAATTTTGGGGGGTTAACCCTTTACCTCACAAAGCTTTCCCCCAAATATCCTGAACTTCGTGATTAAAACCTTTGTCTCAAATTTTCAATAGAGGCACACAAATACGGATATCATTGGAACCAGCTGATTCAGCTGGTTCCAATGATGTCCATATTGGTATGGATTTATTGAGAAATTGCCATGATGTGTGAGGTTGTGTAAGCCACACTTAGGCTATTTTTCTGCGCATTTTTGCCATTTTGTTAGGTAAAGGCTTAACCCCTTGGTTAACCATTATAATTGGCAGATTTGGGGTTGTGAATATTGTTGAGAAATAAATACCATTATGATTTATAATAATTTATCTTTTATCATTGTTACCTGTCTTCTTATGTCATTACCTTCCAATCAAATCTCCAATTATGAAAGTATTTTTTGGTTAACCTATAAAGAGGTCTCCCAAAAATCTTTTTGCGTAACCTATAGGCAACCCGTCCTATAGGTTGCCCCAATTGTCAAGCACTGCATTTGGAAACTATCGCTATTTTCCAATGTTAGACGAATAGGTAAGATGTCATATGCCGATTGTAGCAAAGAAATAGTGATAGCTTTGGGTGTTTCCTTGAAGATTCAACATAATTATTCTCACAAAACCGTTCACACTAAAACATGAATCGCCATATCAGATGCAAGGAAATGACCTTCCTGCAGTGTTCAATTCTAAAACTTTCTTCCGGGGCGAACTATGGTCATGCCAGGCGATCTGTGATTTTCCCCTCTACCAGATCCACTAAATTATTCCTAGCGGAAACCCTGCTATACTTGCACCAATGGCATTTTCAGACAGTAAGCCAAGATTTGGGGTTTTCAGTATCAATACACGAAACTCAACATAATATTCATTAATATTTATGACCTGTCGACACCAAGACTGAAACATTGTAAAATGTTCATCAGTTTATCATATGTGGTTTCTTTTGATGAACTATAATTTGCACTTGCTCTTCATTTATACTGTCCGATATATTTATTTCTACACATAATTTTGAAAGCTTGAACATCAAAATCGGTTTCAAATTCACAGTTGAAGTCGGATGGAAATTTAGGGTTACAATGACCTAAAATAAATGAGCAACTTTTTCTCAATAAAATTTTGAGGGTTGGCATAATTTTTTTAGGGTCAGTCAGGTTACCCTAAACACAGGCGGTGGGGTGGGGTGGGGTTGGCCTGACATTTTACAACATTACACCCTCGGCAATCACTGCTATCTTGGATTTCATATAGTATAGCCAGGTTGATTTCATGTTAACATCTGAAAATCTACTCTAACAGTGATTTGGTACACATAAAAATAGGTTTGGTTCAATCCTGGGGTTGGTGGCCATTAGGAAGGACACTAATGCTACTTAGCTCCCAGATACAGTTAAAACTAGAAGTCCTGTCACGAACTGTGCACTTATCTAGGCTTAATTGCGAGTAGGGATTGCGCGCAATTGCCATATCGAATGACATCCAACGCCCGGCAGGTTCTCCTGGTTACTCATAGCAAACACGGGCAATGTTTCTGACAATGGACTTCAGGGTTACCCGGAGGTCCATTGGCTGAAACATTGCTTGTGCACAGGCATATGTACAGAATTTGATAGCCTTACTATGGCCATAATGCGTAGATTAACGTGCAAATCGAAGTGCTATTTATGCGCATTTCATGACAGGACTTCTAGTTTTAACTGTACTGTGTTGATGTGTCAATAATTGTGACTGAAGCTATAACTATGAGCATGCTTCTCAGTTATTTACATGTGCAGTTTCATAAAGACTTGTTATTGTTCAGCACCCAAATAACTCCAGCAAATCTGATTGAAAAGAATATCTGGAGACTTTTGCAAATTTAATGTGAAATTGTCATATAGTTAGAGACAGTGAGTTTTTCTGTTTTAATTATTTGATCATGAATCTGAAACTAATATATATAAATATAAAACAAACCCTGCAGTTGCGAGGTAATTTCCTTGGTTTTTCTGCCATGCATAGGTAATATGACCTATACCATGAGTTTTTTCTGGAAGAGTAAATACTCGCTGAAAATAAAGAAAGAATTTGACATCAGAATTTGAAAAATTAATATGAAAGATGTACTTCCAAAAAAAGTTTTCCAGATTTATTGGGCTATTATCAGGCAATTCCTAACTGGGGCTAAAAACAAATAATTTCTCAGGCAATCCCTTACACTTAAATTGCACCCTCCCCCCACCCATTACTACAAATGGGGAGACTGAAAACTTTTTACATTTTTTCGTTATGTATGTAAACTGAAATCTGAAGATCATAACTCACGAGGCCTAACAGCTTTATTTTTAAAATTAAGTTAGTTTATCTGTATAATTATGCACTTTCTATATATTCTATATGTGAAATGACAATGGAAAGCCTCTCAACCCATAATCACTAGGGCTGTCACGATCAATCGATTGTTGATCGGTCACGGCGAAATCGATTAGTATTTTTCGTTGTCGAATAATTGGTAAATTGTACCCTGTTTTAGATGTTTAATAATTAAAAGAAAATTTGATGAAAAAACTATTGTTTCTAAAGGTATTGAGTTAAGAACATCGATGTTAAACCCCAAGAAGCCGTTGGAAGCATTTGTCTTCCAGGTACATTCATCAAAGCTTTGATGTTCTGAATCTTTGAACCGTCAGAGGAATAATCAAGACCGGTCGGCAGTTGCGATCTTCGCAACTGCCGACCGGTCTTGATAATTACACTGACGGTTCAAAAGTTCAGAACATCAAAGCTTTGAATGTGTCTAAAAGTTGATCGTCTTCATTGTTTACTTGAGGTAGGTCAGCTGACTTGAACTTCATTTTTATGAACTTCAAAGAGAGGGAGAGGGGTGGGGATCATCTAGGTACGATTAATCGATTATTATCGATTATTTGTGACGATTAATCGATTCCTAAATTGAAAAATCGTGACAGCCTTAATGATCACTACAGTTAAAACTAGAAATCCTGTCACAAACTGTGTGCTTATCAGGGCTTACATGTAACTGTGCCTAGAAACTGCATGCAATTGCCATATCGAATGGCATCCAAAGCACGGAAGGTTTTCCTGGTTACTCAATGCTTGTGCACAGGCCATATGTACAGAATTTGATGGCCTTACTATGGTTATAACGCATAGATTAACGCACAGATCGACGTGCTATTTGTGTGCATTTCATGACAGGGCTTGTATGAAAATATATTAAACAAAATTACAACCGAAGTGTACGGTTGTAACTCGTACCAGTTTTCTTCCAGAACTTGCCGAAAATATAAGATTCATAACACCACCGATCGAAATAAGAGACAAATCACATGACCAAAGAGTCTTTCTGTATACAATTTTTGGTGTGTTTGAAAGACATTTTTCATCATATAAGTCAGAAAAAGTAAAAAAAAAAAAGGATTTTCTTTCACTAATTCGAAAGATGGGTTTATACCGGTGCGCCTTTATACCGCAGGTCCCCGATTTTACCGCAGGCTACCGCAGGTCCCTCAAAATTACCGCAGGTCCCTTGTTTTTCTGGGTATTATCTTTGTTTTAACTAACAGTTCGAGGCAACTGTCGTCTCGTTGATATTTGGGGGTATTTTACACCAAAAATCAATAATAACGGACCGTATTTTTCTATTTACGCTATATAAACAACATAAACTTATCACACTCTTCTCGTCTAAACAACCGCAGCCCCGCAAAATTACCGCAGGTCCCTTGTTTTGCTGGGTATTATCTTTGTTTTAACTAACATTTTGAGGCAAATGTGGTCTCGATGATATTTGGGGGTACTTTACACCAAAAATGAATAATAACGGAGCGTATTTTTCTATTCACGCTATCACGCTCTTCGTGTCAAAACAACACACACGCACACAATCGGAAACATGATTCAAAATATTCCAGCGATGCAGTTTAGCCCAACTTTGTGACATTACTATATCGTATTTCTCGGGGCATGGCTTTTGGTAATTCATTGCATTTATTGGGCATAAAAGGCCTGCTGTCGAGCCTGACCACAGGTCCCAAAATCGATCGTAAACTACCGCAAGTCCCTTCAAATAGATTTCTTTCGCTAAACAAGATGGCTGTTTCTTCCACAAGTCGAGGGACCTGCGGTATATTAAAACTATCACAAGCTACCTGAGGGCCATATGAATTATTTCCCTGCCCCCCCCCCCCCCCCCAAAAAAAATAAAAATTCTAGCAATGTACCACACCATTCTCGAAACAAGGAACCTGCCAGAGCTGTAGAACAAAAACTATCAGAAGCTATTGCATGGAATTGGGATGTATTACCAAGACAAAAAAAAAAAAAAAAAAAAATTAAACTATTTTTTAGTGATGACCAAAACTGGTTATTATAATATATTTTTAATAATACCACAGGCCGCTTGTTTTGCTGTGACCTTCACAAAACAATGGACCTGCGGTATAATAAAACTATCACAAGCTACTGCAGGTCCCTTTTAGTTTTTCCCCTCATCTTCACTCTCTCCGTCATTTACTGCAGGTTAATACTGATAAATGTTTTGTTTCGCGGGGACTCTGGGGTGAGACCGGTCTACTCTGTAGTGGTATCCTGTACCGCAGGTCACTAAATCCTTCGCATATTTATTTCTAATATACCGCAGGTCCCTCGTTTTGCTGTTACTTCCACAAATCTATCAAAACACCACTTCAAACAATAGACACCATGAAACATAAAGCAAAAAACCAGCCACCATTAAGAGCTTATAGAGAAATGATTAACACGGAAGGAGATATTTTTGCCGCCCCAAAAAATTTAAAACAAGTTCGCAACGCCAAATATAAACAAAAGAAGCAAGAAACTATTCCCTCTGGACCATTGGTAAGCTTCATGGACAAACAATAATTGCGAATCTCTAAACCATCTCTAAAAACAAGCCATAGACTGCAAATCGAAACCATTGTCAGAACTAGTCAATATAATTTTCGAATTTGTTAGAGGGGAGTATAAAGAAATAGAAAGGAGTTTATTTAATTTCGCAAAGTTCCATATCTTACCCGAGGTTTGGAATAGGAAAAGCTCGGAGGCGAAACAAAAGCATTTTGAAAGATTTTTAAAATAGGTTGTCCCAGTCCAGGATCGAACAGTAAGAACAACGAACGGTGAGAGAATGGTCCTTGCAGCATTAAATGGGGGGGAAGAAACCGGGCCAGGTTAAAAGAAAAATATATGCTAAAACAACTACGGTTCCCAAAATCCCGCGTTTAACTGATTGAAACAATAGGTAGAACCCAAATTTACCAATAAAAGCTTTAAAGAAATTTTCTGTGTTATTGTTCTTACACCACACTAGTTGAAAACTCTCTTATTATACAGTTATAGCCTTTGTTTGAACACTACTCACTTGGTACTTCTCATCCCAGAGTCCCCGCGAAACAAAATATTTATCAGTATTAACCTGCAGTAAATGACGGAGAGAGTGAAGATGAGGGGAAAAACTAAAAGGGACCTGCGGTAGCTTTTATTTTACCGCAGGTCCGTTGTTTTGTGAAGGTAACAGCAAAACAAGCGACCTGCGGTATATTAAAAATATGTTAAGATAACCAGTTTTGATCATCAACTAAAAAACAGTTTCATTATAATTTTTTTACATGGTAATGCATCCCAATTCCAATAGCTTCTGATAGTTTTGTTCTGCCGCAGGTTCCTTGTTTCATGAATTTTTCACCCTAATAGTGAGGCTTGCAGTGGGATGACCAGGGGACTTATGTTAGATCACGATAGTTCTAACATGCCGCAGGGAAATACTTAAAAAAGGACCCGCGGTAGCTTGTGATAGTAACGTTTTTAATATACCACAGGTCCCTCGATTTGTGGGAGTAACAGCAAAACGAGGGACCTGCGGTATATTAAAAATAAATATGCGAAGGATTTAGTGACCTGTGGTAAGGATACCCCCACGGCGCAGACCGGTCTCATCCCTGAATCCCCGCGAAACAAAACATTTATCAGTATTAACCTGCAGTAAATGACGGAGATAGTGAAGATGAGGGGAAAAACTGAAAGGGACCTGCGGTAGCCCTCTCTCGCCCCCCCCCCCCCCCCCCCATAAAACTCTGGTACATTGCCCGAGTTTTTTGGGGGGGGGGGGGGCAGGGAAATAATTCATATGGACCTGCGCTAGCTTGTGATAAAGTTTTAATACACCGCAGGTCCCTCGACTTGTGGAAGAAACAGCCATCTTGTTTTGCGAAAGAAGGGACTTGTGGTAGTTTATGGTAGATTTTGGGACCTGTGGTCATGCTCGACAGCCTGCCTTTTATGCCCAATAAATGCAATAAATTACCAAAAAGCCGCAACCAAGAAATACGATATAGTAGTGTTAAAAAGTTGCAACGCTGAAGTATTTTGAATCATGTTCCCGAGTGTGGCGGGGGCCACATGGGATGGGATGCCATCATGGGTAATTTTCCTGACACATGGCAAGCTCTGAAAGCCTGATGAATTGCATATCGGAAAGTTATGTACAATAGAAGACAGTTTTTATATTAGTTATAATTTTATAGGTCTGCACACGTTGTTTTGACACGAAGAGCGTGATAAGTTTATGTTGTTTATATAGCGTAAATGGAAAAATATGCTCCGTTATTATTGATTTTTGGTGTAAAATATACCCAAATATCAACGAGACGACAGGTGCCTCGAACTATTAGTTAAAACAAAGATAATACCCCGCAAAACAAGGGACCTGCGGTAATTTTGAGGGACCTGCGGTAGCCTGCGGTAAAATCGGGGACCTGCGGTATAAAGGCGCACCCGTTTATACGACATGTAGATAAAAAATGACAAAATATATTGTTAACAATAACATCTTGGCATTAAGCAATTTAAGGGGATATTTGAATATAATTGATTTCTGTATACACCAGTTTCGGACTCGGTATACAGTTTTTAGTATTAACCATAGGATACCCCCCCCCCCCCCCCCCCCCCACCCGCCCACCCTTTCCACCCCCGCGAAAATTGGAAAGTCTTTCGATTTCAAAAATAAATTAAAGATGCAAATTCAATAAAACGAGACTTATTTGTTGCTATTTTATGTATAACATGTGCATTTTGTTCGGTCTAGATTATAAGTAGTTTTTTCACCTTCATTTTGTATTCCAGATAACAAGAAGTCAAAATCGTTGTTTTCAAAGCATGAAAATTGTTTACACTAGCAGCAGGAATTTGACGCACGCGCACGAACCTGGTTAAATAATGGTTATTCCCCTTAGCCTCCGTTTCAGCTTCGAGTTTCGGAACGTATTTTTCAGCCGCTCGGAACATTTTACATGTCGGTTGTATTAGGTAGTCACAAAACAGTGAATGCCGATGCTGGTGCCGGGTTCAAAATGAATTACACTTTTGTACTTTCCGATAGCAAGGGCAAGTGGTTAAAGAAAAAGGTCGGCACCCCAGTTGAAACAAACCTGAAATGGTGGACAAAATCTGGAGAACCAACTCATAAAGGGTACAGATGGCTGAAGAGTAACTTCAAAGCCAAAATCAGGAAACACGGCCCAATTTGGCTCTATGTATGGTATGGCACTTGTGATCTCACAACACTAAACAAGAAGTACATAGCTTTAACATCAGAATCCGATAGTGCCGTAGAGAAAGCGGTCGATTACTTAACAAAAATCAAAAAACTGGTCAAACAACATCCTGACTGCAAAATCACCTTTCTTGAAATACCAGTATACTCCATCGTTGAATTTAACAAAGATAGGGGCCACAAATCACCGGAAAGCTTCAGTGAACAAGATAAAAAATTAGAACAACAATCTATAAACTGAACGGAAACATCAGACAACTAAACAAAGAAGAACACACCCACTCACCTTTATTCACAATTGATATTGTACATAACTCCAAAACAATAAAGAACAAAAGGACCAGAACTTCAACAACAAGAAAAACACTTAGCTTTTGGCTGTACGTCGATGGGATCCACCCAGGACCACTTTTAGCCAAAGTTTGGCTTAGGAAAATTACGCAACATGCAGTAAACAACTGCTGGAAAACAAATCAGTAAGGATATTCCTTGCTACACTTGTAAACCACACAACTTCAATTAAACCAATCAGTAAGGATTTCCCTTGCTACACTAGTCCGCCATCAACCACACAATCAGTAAGGATCTCCCTTGCTACATTGTGAACTCCAACCAAATAACAATCAGTAAGGATTTCCCTTGCTAAATTGTTAATATCTATCAGCAATCAGTAAGGATCTTCCTTGCTATATTGCAGCAACGTAAACAATACAAGATGAAGTACACACTGCTAATTCTCCTAGCCAGCTCACTATTCCTGCACATCAGAAACTCAGAACCATGGACAAGGCGGCAGAACCTAGTCAACCTACTCAACCGCAAGTTACATCATAGCAGCAGAAAGTCAATAACACTACCAGTGCATGCAAAACCAAACACAACAATAATATTACTCATAATCATCCTATCAGAGGACATCGAAATGAATCCAGGCCCAAAAACTGCAAACATCTTCCCATGTGGCCTGTGTGAAAGACCAGTAACATGGTCCACCGAGGGAATATGCTGTGATTGTTGTAGCATATGGCACCACCGTTCATGTATTGAGCTATGTACTACAGACTACGAGCTACTCCAAAGATCAAATGTGCAATGGATGTGCTGCAAATGTGACAGCCTCAACATATCATCTTTTACCTACCATGCATATGAAATAGAAAATATCAGCTACTATGATCCCTTAACAACAGACCTCAGCTACACGGACTCATTTACATCCTCGTTTAGTCCACTAATAACAAGCAGTCCAAAGGAGAAGTCAGCAACAACAAAAAGCTTATCAATCACAGACAAAACGAAAGAATACAATAAAAGCTTGACTCAGCCATTCAATATCGGCAACAAAAGAAACCTTAGGATTATGACAGTCAACTGTAGAAGCATCAAGGACAAAGCTGCTGAATTCAAAAGCACAGCATTATACACAAAACCAGATATAATTATCGGCACAGAGTCGTGGCTTAAAGGAGTAAAGCCAGGAAAAAAACCAACAAAAGATGCTATTAAATCATCAGAAATATTCCCTGAAAATTATACATCATTTAGAAATGACAGAGGGACCTTAGGAGGCGGTGTATTCATACTTGTACATAATAGCATCATTGGCACAGAACAGCCAAAATATGTAACAAACTGTGAATTAGAATGGGTTAAAATAAAACTAGAACCTACACAGGACCTAATAATTGGCTCATTCTACATGCCTCATAGAAATAAGAAACCACTAGAAGAACTTGAAAAATCAATTGACAAAATTATCGAAGAGAATAAAAATAGCAACATCATATTAGCAGGCGATTTCAACTGCCCAGATATAATATGGAAAAACTTGGCAATTAGAAAAGAAGCACCAGACCCGGAAGTACAAAAACAATTGATAGACATCACATCTCAAGCCGGTCTCACACAGATCCATGAAGAACCAACAAGGGAAAACAACATACTGGACCTGGTATTCACCACAAATCCATCACTAGTGAAGACATCATCAGTCATACCAGGCATATCTGACCATGCCATCATCATAACAGACACCGACATCAAACCATACTACCATAAGGTTAAGCCTCGGAAAGTCTATATCTGGTCAAAAGCAAATTGGGAGGAGATGAACAAGGACCTAGATAAACTGGAAACCATAACAAGAAGTAAAATACTTAACAACGCAAACATAAATGAAGTATGGCTCACGTTCAAACAACACCTATTTGCCAGCATGGATAAAAACATCCCATCCAAACATGTCAAATCCAACAACAGGCTACCATGGATAAATCACAAGATCAGGAAAATGCTTAAGAAAAAACAAAACCTGTACAACCAAGCAAAACGATCAAAAACCTGGCCAAACTATCGCCACCATCAAAAAACATGCAAGAGAGAAATCAGGAAAGCAGAATGGAACTATATAAACAATGTAATATCTGAAGGAATGAATAAAAACAACTCCAAACCCTTCTGGAAATACGTAAAATCAAGGAAACAAGACAACATCGGTGTGGCTCCACTCAAAAAACAGGGTCATCTGGTAAACAACAGCCAAGAGAAGGCTCAAATCCTACTAGATCAATTTGCATCAGTCTTCACAAGGGGAACAACTAAAACACTTCCAGATACAAAGACCAAAATTAAAGACCCAATCCAACAAATTACTATCAGAATAGAGGGTACGAAAAAATTGTTACAAAAGATCAACCCATCCAAAACCTCGGGACCAGATAACATTCCGAATAGAATATTGAAACAATGCGCCGAACACCTAGCACCAATATTCACACAAATCTTCCAATTATCACTAGACAGCGGCACCCTACCAGAGGACTGGAGAAATGCAAACATCTCCTGCATCTTTAAAAAGGGGGACCGACACTCAGCCGAAAACTACAGACCGGTGTCACTTACATCAGTACCATGTAAGCTACTAGAACATATCATATGTCGCCACATGCTTAAACATCTGGAAAAAAATAAGATACTGACATCTCTAAACCATGGTTTCAGATCTGGATACTCGTGCGAAACCCAACTTGCAATCACAATCCACGACATGTTACAGTCATATGACAAAGGAAATCAGTTAGACATTGCGATTCTGGACTTCTCTAAAGCATTTGACACTGTCCCTCATGATCGACTCTTGCATAAAATCCACCAATATGGAATCCGAGGAAACATCCACAAATGGCTTACGTCGCTCCTTACGGAAAGAAAAATGCGAGTCCAACTAGAAGGCGAATACTCAAACAATGCACCAGTTGAATCCGGGGTCCCCTAAGGTACAGTGTTAAGACCTATACTCTTCTTGTGCCATATAAATGATCTACCAGATGCAGTCAACTCATCAGTCAGGTTGTTTGCAGATGACTGCCTCCTATACAGAGATATAAACAACCAAAATGATCATAATAAGCTACAAGAAGACCTCAAATCACTCGAAAAATGGGCAGCCGACTGGGGTATGCGATTCAACGCCAAGAAGTGCTATATACTAAGCCTCAAAAAGAAGAGGCATCAATTCTACAGCTTGAACAACCATATACTAGAGCATGTACCATCAAACCCATACCTCGGCTTACAAATACAAGAGGATCTTAAATGGAAAGAACATATCACCAATGTCTGCAACAAATCAAGCTCCACACTAGGATTCCTCAGGCGCAACTTACAACATTGCCCTAGAGAATGCCGCAAGACCGCATATATAGCACTAGTTAGATCCATCATGGAATATGGCTCAATTATATGGGACCCCTATACACAAAATGAAATAAACAAACTAGAAGCTATACAAAGAAGAGGAGCAAGATTCATCACCAAGGATTACAAGTCAAGAGAAGAGGGATCCCTGACCAAAATGCTAAAAAATCTTGAACTACCACCACTACAAACTAGACGACAGCAACAACGGCTGATTTTCTACTTTAAAGTTGTTGAGGGGCAGGTACCGGCACTCCCTCCAGGGGATCTTATCAAATTCCAAAGGCAGAAAAGACAAATCAGAGCTACAAGATATGACAACTTCGACACAAAAAACATCATAGAAAACCAAGTGAGAAACAACAAAAGAACAGTATTGGTACCACCTAGTAGAACTGAACAATACAAACATTCACTGTTTGTACGCACAGCAATAGACTGGAACCATCTGGAAGACTCAATTGTGTGCGTCAGTAAAACTGAGGACTTCAAATCTAAGCTCCTCAGCCAGCGCTACTAGACCTGCGCAGACCACCCCGTCACATAATAGCCCAAAGGGAATCTGTGACGTACCCATACAGATACAGATACACCCAAACCGGCCTCTAGCCAAACAGGCCTCCGCAATTTTGCCCATTCCGGCCTCCATAATTTTACCCAAACCGGCCTCCGCGCATTTTAACCACACTCGCCCATTAGGCTTTTCATGACATTGTAAGTAGCAGCCTAGCAGGAGAGGGGAGGATCGTCCCTCATTGGGGGATCTCACGGACTCACGGGGGGGGGGGGGGGATATCATGTGACGTCATAGTCACGTGACCCAGAGGCGCCATGTTTGGTTGTCACGGTAACCCGCGTGAGTGACTATCTTGTGACGTCATCCCCACGGTGATGCGTGGCCCTAATGCACAACGCGTGTTGTTAGGTGATACGCGTTTCCGTCGGCCATTTTGTATGCAGGAGCCCGCCTTGTTGGTTTCTTTCGTAGCACGTGGTTGCTATATTACCCAATTTTCTGCAATTGGGCGGGGACATGTTCAGAGGGTATGTTTCTTTGTACAAGAGTAATGTCCCGATCCGTAGAATTGCCCAAATAAACCCGACAAGTTTTACTATTTGAATTCTTCCAGAATCCTCTTCTTCTATCTATCTAGAGAGGAGCCTATCAGGTGGAACAACTTTGCTTATTGTTACTATATTTAGCTTTTCTGGTCTGTTCTTGTTAGTTCTGACCCTATTCCGAGTACTCCTGTTGTTTCATTTATCTAGATCACCCAATCAGTTCACTTTTCTGGCGCTAACTAACAAATCAGGTTGCTTCAGGGAGAAAAACTGACCATGTGAAAAATTCGTTAAATGCATTTCTAAAAACAAAAAAATAACTGAAAATAAGCACTGAACATCGCAACAAATAAACAAATAATTGTCAAAAAGCTGAAGAGAAATAATTTATTTGGGACGTCATTCGGCCAAGAAAGCTGCGCTTTTCGACCCAAAATGAGGCCGAATAGCACACGAAAATTATTGGGGCCGAATCGCGCGGAGGCCGAAAAGCAATGGCGCCATCAAAACTGTGTGGTGACTGGTTAAGCTTATTTCAAACAAGCTTTTCCAAAACAAACTGGTATTATTCAGACTGAAGGCTGATTGGTTACTCTTTTTCAAAAACGCATTCCCAAAATCTTGATGCGGTCTGGCGCCGCCGATTATCAAAACATGTCATGCACAAATCAAATGAGAAATGGAACAAACATTTGTCTTTACAAGATTTAGCGGTTTTCTAAGTGTTCTCTGTGATTAACCTAAGGGTGCTTTGCAGAAGACCACTGAAATCATATCGTCTGCCACAAACAATAGATCAAAATGTTTTATGTCTGTTTTTGTTCTTTGGCTATTTACAATACCATGATGAAAAAACTCCAAAGACAAACTCTGTCAGCTGTCGCAGTTTTAATTAACAAAAAAATGAGATTGTTCATTGAATTATTGTCTTAATAAATGTATGTCAATAATTTTAAAAACATCTGTGTATTTCTTTTTCCCGCCAGTAACATTCTTGGAGGTCTATTTGGGTAAAACTGTGGCAGACGTTCAGGGTAAAAGTTTGGAGGCTGGTTTGGGTAAAATGTAGAGGCCGGTTTGGGTAAAAATGTTGGAGGCCGGTTTGGGTGTATTCGTTCAAAATCTGCCGAGGTGAAATGTCGAAATGACTTTTCAATCTAACTCTCATAATGCACAATGAAACGCGCTAACTTTTATCTCGATTTACAGAAATTAAGTTACCCAAATGAACACAGAATGAAAGAAAATAGCAGGGTTTTTTGTAAAATTGAAGTTAGAAGAAATTTTCTCATCACACCTCACTAAAAAGTGTAGTTGTCTTACCCAGAGTGAAAAAATTAAAATTCGTGATTTGGAGCCTCTAAAACCGTACACAGCTATTTTTTTTTTCTCATTGCTGAAAAATATACAATCCGGAGGAATACATGTTTTTGAAAATTATTTATAGAAAAAAATTCCAGCGGCGGTAACTGTCCCTGTAAAAATGTGAAGAAAAAAAATACATCATCGAGAAACTTTATGAACGAGTGACATTGAGGGGTTAAAATGGGATATGCGATGTTCTTATGGTAGGCATGTATTAGCGTGACGTTTATTTAGTTACGTAGAATAATGCTCTGTTTTCTCTGTTGCTGCATTACTCAGATTAGGTACCCATTCCTGTTCCGGTTCCATGTCCTGTTCCCAAGATTACTGTAGCTTCATGTGACCGATCAGCATTCCAACAACCCAGTTGTATAGAGAACAATGGGCTCGAGTGACGTTTTGTTGGTTAGACTTGTCTTAGCAAAGAGTGTGATAGAGTCAGATAGACATAGTTAGATCCTAGAAAGTGGGTGTCAGGAGTGTGGTACTTAAAGTGGGTGCCGAAAAGTGGGTTCTTGTCGGCTCTGACACGACAAATCTCGAGGTTATTCTTTATTCACTATTATTTAAAAACACAAGGTCATTTGTCAGGAAAATATTAAGCCCTTGATGACTATATACTGCCATTCTTGCAGATATTCTTTGAATAGTCAAGTTATGCTTTTCCAAGACATACGCCTCTTCTCTTTTCGTTGTCGCAGTCGTATATCGTCTATGAATTGCCGCCTAAGATTTTGTCACGTATTTCTCTCTTGGCATGTTTAGAATTCAGAAAGCAAATAAGGCCTACACAGACTACATGGACAGTAATGTTTCCAACAATTTTGATTTAATACCCACAAATCCCACAGAAGTAAAGACAACTGAGTAGTAAATAAAATGAAGCCAAAATTATCTAAAGACAGCGATGACATCACAACCTGTCTTCTTAAACATACGATTAACGAAGTATTGGGTCGTCTCACACATATATTTAATAATTCTTTCATTAATGGCTAAGTACCAGACAGGATGAAGATCGCGAAGCTGAATCCCATATTCAAAGCAGGTGACGAGCACAGCTTTACTAATTACAGACCCATCAGTATACTTCCGGTATTCTCGAAAGTAATGCAGAAGTTCATGGAGGTGAGACTTGCTAACTTTCATATTATAGGTTTAATATTTTATACGATTTCCGAAAACAACCCAGCATAATTCATCCATTTCTCGAACTCCCCAAATGCACCGCAAAAGAACATAATAAACAGGAAAAAACGGCACCTTATCTTTGTTCCTAAGAGATGAAAATAGTTACGCTAAAGTATGGCATCCGAGGTCTCGCGAGCAATAGGTTTAGAAGTTACTTGTCCAACAGGTATGTGACGTATGGAGAACACTAATCGGACTTTGCCAAAACAGACTTGTAGTGTTCCTTTGGCTCAATTTTAGGCCCTGTTGTTTTTCTTTTTACATATTAATGATATTAGTAACTCAACATCACTCAATCTTTTTAAATTTGACAATGACTCCAGTGCACACAGCTCCGGTTCCCACAATAAACCCTTAACACCGTATTTCAATAACGAACTTAAAAAACTATTAGAATGGTGCTCCGCGAATCAACCACTGTTGAATGCTAAAAACACTTGGTATTTCATACCTAATCCAAATGAAAGTAGGAACAATCATTTCCGCCAAGAGGTACAAATAACCAAACAGGGTTGTCTGATTTAAATCAACTGATTTTTTTTAAAATCATTGATTTAAATCAAAAATTTACAATTATTCAGAAATATTTTCAAAACAACTTGGAAATGAGCTAAAAAAGGATGAAATGCATATTGACTGTTGAAATACAGTCAGTTATTAGACCTTGTTTATGACAATTGGAACTAATCTATGGAGTGGGAAGATATACATCCCACTGTGTCTTGATTGCTGGAACATGCTGTAGGGAAGTTAAATGTTCCCGAATCTTTTATAAGTTTATATAATTTTCAGCTAACATGAATAAAACTATATTTAAGTGAACATAGATTTTAAACCATATATATCATAATCTTTCAATGAACCCATCAAAAATACGAAATCAACTCCAAGATTAACGATCAGTGATTTAGGTATCAAAAGTATCAAAATATGTTTTTCAAGAAGTCATCTTCCATCCAGCAATGCAATAACAATGAGAAAACATAAGTTTCAATGATTCCTCCCTATTTCCATCTATGCAAAATGTCTATTCTGTGCCAAATATTTTCTGGAATTTTTCCCCTCATACCACCTTAAAGACTGAAATGGTTAACATAGGTAAATGTTTTAGTATCAGTTATGTGTGTCCATTCTTTGTGCAGCGATTGATACAAACTCCTGCCAATACACTCAGTTTCTTTATTTAAAGGAATCATGTGAGAGAAAAGTAGCCTCTGGTGAATAATTTATAGTATGGAATTAAAAATCAAATAAATCGATTTAAATAAAAAAATCTGATTTAAATAAAAAAAAAATAACCAGCCCTCTAACCAAAACATTAGCAAGATTTGGGCCACAGAAACAGAAAAATCTGTGAATTTTGGGGAATAAGCGTTAATATCCTTTTAGGCTCATATGCTCGAATATAGCACGTGCAAACTGTTGTCTCAACAAAGTAAAAAACATTCTCCCCCACGAAGTCTTGAAAACATTATACTACGCCCTCGTTCATAGTCACATGGTATACGGAATCCAGGCATGGGGCAACTCAAGAGCTATAACAAGATAGCTGTCACGCAAAAGCGACCATTACGAATAATTTATAACAAAAAGTACAATTCTCATACAGATCCCTTATTATGGAAAATCACATACTCAAGGTTGATGATTTGTTTAAACTACATGCACTTATGTTCAGGTTTGACTGGCAAAATGGTGGATTACTGGCTTCTTTCAATGATATAGTTAATGTTATTGACAATCCATCTGGACAAACAGACAGTCTTGCCTCCTATACATAGAAAAAACATGGGTGCGAACTCTAGATAAACTTGCTTTATACACCTCCCCGAAACTATAGAACGCTCTAAACAATATAACTCATAATATTAGTGATATATCCATGTTTTGTTACAATTTAACTTCCACATCCACTTGTCATATTCGAGTTACGTCCGTTGCGATAATCCCTTCTGCCCATATTACACTAAATTTGAAAATCGCCAATACCAAATACACGTAACAATCATGCCCCATGTCTTAATCTGGAATCCTCGTCCTGTGCAACCTCCCACGCATCTTCTCTATAGTTGTCCTTCAAACATAGCATATAATGCTATCTGTACGCAATTAAGAAATTGTTAACAATAAATAAAACAAATAGACCAATAATCTGTCGCACACACCTCAGCAGGTGATCTGTCACAAGAGCATTCGCCCTTATTGTATGAGTTAATTCATTACATTCGAAACCCTATGATGTGCCAGCTGACGTAGAATTCACGCCCAAACATAATGATCTACCTCACTGTCGCAGTCTAACACTAACTTCAGGATGGGACTTGTCGCTCTCAGATGTTACGCAGAGTAGTCCAATAAGCAGGTTGCTTCGTGCTAACCCTGAAGCACAAACTAACCCCAGGCGTATATGATGGCCCGTATCTTTGACCCCGGAAATTAAATATTTGCCCCCCCCCCCCCCAGCTCAAATGCGTCAATTCCCCAATTATGTGTCACATACATTGTTCTAAGTTTATTAATTTGGTTACAGTCTGTTTGCAATTACTCTATTCTCCATGGGATGGCAGGTGGACAGTCAATCTAGCTATGCCACTTCCCACGGTATACTACTTGTTATATTTGTGCAATTTGTAATCACTTTACATGTATGTATACTGTGAATAAAGAATCTGAATCTGAATTCCAGGCCTGTTGTACTGAGAAAGGGGTTTAGAATGAAATATATCAGACTGTCCTTTCTTTGGGACATCTCTACGCACCTTAACACTTTACGCAAAGTAATGGCCAAACCTGCCAGCGCTATTTACAAAAGTCGCCAATTAATTTTCATTATTTTTTTCCTTTTTTGTCTCAAAAACATAGGTTATGACCCCACTTTGGAACGAGCTCGTCGAGCTCGTTCCAATGAGGGGTCATTACCTATGTTTTTGAGACAAAAATGGAAAAAAATGAGTTCTTCAAGAATTTTATTTGTTAGTGTCGTCTGCTTTTCATGTTAGGTAAAGGGTTAAGTCTTATAAACTCTCGTTTCTAAAGCAAAGGACTTTTTATTTGACCGAAGGATATTTGGACTTGTCGCGGGTATGATGTGAAACGGTCGCTAACTAGAAGCATTCATTTCATGTTGATATCGCATCCCACTGAAAAGTATTCAGGTTCGAAGCCCGGAGTTCAAGATTTTCCGACGTGGTGGTCTGAGAGTTAAAATATTCCGACAGTGTTCCCGGGTCGATGACCATTGTTGCGGACCTGAAACCCCATTCTATATACTTCTTCTTCTTCAATAACAAACGAAACAGGTCGGAAAGGGGCATTTATTATTTTATTTTAAAGAATTACTTTACCCTAAACTTTTATAACGAACACTTTCATACAAAAGACATTGGAAACAGAAGGGGATTTTGCATAATGAAATTGTGGTTTCGCCAAGTAGACAACCTTTTTTTTAAATTGGTAACACTCAGAGAAAATGTTGGCATATGAGCAACCAGACATTTTCCGACGAACAAGAAGCTTCAACCGATAGACACGCCCATGGGTGTGGCGAACCGGCACCCCACTAGCTTCGAGCATGCATAATTTTAACTTCCATCTGAGACCTTGACATTGTGGGCTTGGTCATAAAGTTTATACCCCCTCTCCCAGTAGTGAGACACATGAAATATAAGTTTCATTGTGGGGTTTCATGTCACTAAAAGGTTATGAGCCGGATACGAAAAAGTCAAGGCGCAAGCCGCCTGATTACTTAAGTTCTCCAAATGTGACCCCGACCTTGGGGACTCGGTCTTTTAGTTTATACACGCCACATTGCTTGGTGGAGATGTAGAGATTAATCGTTTGACTGGATTGGTTACGTGAAATAATTCATGAGAGGTGAGGGACGTTGTACAAACACGAGTGCGCGGATGCACACGAGTGTTTTACAATATAGTCCCTCGCCCCGAATGAATTATTTCACGCAACCAGTCCAGTCAAGCGATTACTCTGTTTATTACTTTTCATTATTAACGATAATTATATTATTTAACCCTTTACCTAACGTAACGGCCAAAACCGGCCAGAGCTATTCTCAAAAATCGCCAATTAATTTTAATTATTTTTTGTCTCTAAAACATAGGTTATGAACCCTCATTGGAACGAGCTCGTCGGGCTCGTTCCAGTGAGGGGTCATAACCTATGTTTTGAGACAAAAAATAAAAATAATAGTTATTCAAGAATTTTTTCTGTTAAGTGTCGTCTGCTTTTCATGTTAGGTAAAGGGTTAAAAAAACAAAAAACAATGAAGTCCCCATTACACCCACGGCAAAGCGTCTTCGTTTGCGCGTACGGATGCATGCCACAATTGTTGATTGCATAATTCACTTGTGAAGTTATCGTTTATAATCAAACCTGGAAATCCCAGTAAATCACACTTTGGAAAGTAATAAACACAGGTAATTTATTTTTCATTCTGATATCTCATTCCACTAAGAGTCAGACACGAAAAAGTTAATGTTCATTGTGATTTCGTCTTTTGGCCTCAATTTGTGTCATTCACCATGTGGGCTGTGTTTTGAAGTTTGTAAGCAACACATAACCTAGAGGCGTTCAAAATGCAATGCAAGTTTCAACTTGATATCTCTTTCCACCCAAAAGTGACGGACCGGACACGAAGAAGTAAACGGGAGGACCGATGGATGGACATCCCAATGACATAATACATATATCCACCTCAACTTTACACAACGTGAACGTACTGACAAAACAAGAAAACAAGGATGTCGCGCGTTCTCTGTGAATACACAGAGCAAAAACAGTGCGAAATACAAATAACTGCTTTCGGTATCCGACCATACTCCTTAAGAATTTATTAATATGAATATTTATATTTTATCTGAATAAATCATTTCGTTCACATCTTACCTTGTCATTGAGGAACATCTCTTCATGATTATTGAACCTGCAACATGAAAAAAATAATTGATTTTTCAAAATAAAATAACTGTTGTCTAACAGGTGAAGTCTGCTGCGATCAGAAAAATTGAAAAAAAATGAGTTAGAACACACGTCTGGTGGCGTTGATACGGTGGGCGGGATGAGGCGAGGGTTATGGATATTTTTGGGTTCGTCGCAGTAATATTTTGAGGCCTTTTGGTGGTAGAAAACTGCAAAAATGGAAGGAAAATTGTTGATTTTTTGGCTAAAATTTTAGAGAGCAATTTAGATAAGTAACCAATACCGGGGTACCTAAACGGTAGAAATTTGGTTACCGAATAGGGAAACTTTCGAAATTTTTTATCGGTCTGATAGCAAATGTTTGCCCAATCCCCCACCACCCCCCCCCCCCCCCCACTCCCTTCATCGACGAAAAGCTACCTACTACCGTCTACCCTGACCACACGTCCAGTGGACGAGTGCACGACAATTGCATTCAACTCAAAAACACTCGCTGAGAAAAAAACTTCTTTCTTTATTACTCGCAAAGATAATAAATACAAAGACTTTAAAGGGTCGTTTTGCTCAATTAAACTACGAATGAAAGCAACGGAATGTGTTAGGCCACAACTACACAAGTCTAAACTTGGCCGGTAAAGTGGAATGTTAACGTTTGGTGTGGTAGGTCATTGGCTCGTTACCTAATGTAACGAGTTTAACCCTTTAACCAACGCAGACGATTTCAAAATTTATTATTTTAAATATTATTTTTTAAATTTTTTCAAAAAATGTCAACAAAACCATATCATGTGAACCCTCTATGGAACGAGCTCGACGAGCTCGTTCCAAAGAGGGGTCACATGATATGGTTTTGTGGAAATTTTTCGAAAAATAATATTTTTTCAGAGGATGAATTTGCATATTACGCGGGCGGATGCGGGCCATTCGTTGGGTAAAGGGTTTTAACCTGCTATAACCGACAATCGTTACTCTCTCTCTCTCTCTCTCTCTCTCTCTCTCTCTCCGGAGTATAACTATAAAATCCTCC
Organism: Pictodentalium vernedei; assembly: GCA_031216915.1. Lineage (NCBI taxonomy): Eukaryota > Metazoa > Mollusca > Scaphopoda > Dentaliida > Dentaliidae > Pictodentalium > Pictodentalium vernedei. The sequence continues at coordinate 837,359,908 of CM062297.1, read as the reverse complement.
ATAATCTTCCAGATGGGTCATTTTCGTCAGGTCTTGAATCTAAGATACCAGTTCTCGCTTGCCAGTAATCATGTACTTTCTCAACTGGTTGAGAGCTAGATTATTTTTGGTGGTCTGAAATCGTTACTCAACTATTAGAGAGTGCACACAGGCATTCTCCGGTATTTTGTAATAGAACAAATTTATATAAACAAAATATTATTGCATTTGAATGTGTGTGAAACATGGCTCATGAGCAAGGAAAATGTTGGCTTTTGCTTGGTTCCATCATTTGTTTTGATAGTGACTTCTCGCACTCAGCTAGTTAAAATACAAGATTTGATATTTGGACCTGTGTGACAAAGACAGACAGACAGACAATCATACACACTAAAAACTAAAGTGTTAAAACTGACACTTTCAAGGTGTTAAACCGTTTCTAACTCTTAGGGTTTGATTTTAACACTCAAAGTGCAATGCTTTAAGCACTTAGACATTACAATCGTCAGACATCTGAAACTTGAGTGGATGGCACTTCCCATGTGTCTTGCATTGGTGGTTCTTCCAGAATCGTCCATAATTTGATTTGCGCTTGGTGGGTACATAATTAAAAGGACACAACGCAGATGACACGGATCAAGCTCGAGAGTTCGAGCCTGATCCGCGTCATCTGCGTTGTTTCCTTTTAAGTGTCGCGACATTACACTTGTCAAGTGGTATTATTGTAACACCTGTCAAGTTCTGGGATATCTACACTTGAAGAAAGTGCTAGTTCAGCACTTGGTAAGTGTTTAATACAGCACTTCAAGTGCAGTTTTTAACACTTTAGTTTTTAGCGTGTACAAACAAAGGTTTATAGTGCCTGACTCAGCCTGTTTGGGACCAGGCATGATAAATTGGAGTATAGGTACAGTACCCATTAATTAACTGAAATAAGGAGGTGCGTTACGATTACAACACGTATATTTTATTATATTCACTGATAAATTTTCAAGAAGTCTTCGACGAAGACATGCCTTAAAGATGTAGTTTTGATTATTAGTCAGTCGGGACTTAAGCCATCACAATCGGAACTATTCAAGTTTAGAACCATCTTCCACCCCACTCCAATCGATCAGCTTCACGACGCCCTGATCTAGATTACAGTTGGATATCCCTTAGCAACACCGAAAGCACGTTCTCCATTTTCTGCAAACTTCAACAAGAGAAAATGCTGAAATGTTGCATTGGATGACACCCTCATTTTCAATAGAAATGTTCGTTATCGAGAAAAAAAAATTATGGAAAAAAAATTATCGCCCCCATATAAAAAATAAATAGGCTTGTCAGTCTTCCGTGAGTTGAATTTGTCTAACTGCTGTCTCATTGTAAACTTAACTTGATCCACTGCATTAACTGACTTCGCTATTTTGCGCGCGTTATCATTGGCTTACCGCAGTTACCGGGTACCTGAAATTGTTTTCACAACGGCCGGGATGGGTGGGGGGGGGGGTATGTGGGGGGGGGGGGGGTCGTCAGTTTTTTCCGAACACAATGCGGGGTGGGTGGGTGGTTGTTTTACGTCAACGGTTCTGAAAACACGTTTTTCCATGCCTTTGCACATGAGCTCTGATCTTTCAAATAAGTGATGCAAATTTATGAGGGAAGCCTGTGTTGTCTTTTTGTCCTCTGGGTTAACGGGGGGGGGGGGGGGGGGGGGGGATTAGTAGTACAGGATAGGGGCCAGCAGCATGGAAATGTGGACAGACATTCACTGTTCCCCACCAGTGGTTCACGATTTTGAAAAAAGTTAAATCAATTTATTAACGAATTATCATTTATGTAATCTAACATAAATGTAATCTAACCAGATCGGACAATATAGGAACTCTTCTCACTGCAAATAGAAGATACCATACAGTGGCATAACTCCATCTCCCAGTGCAACTGAATAATTTCACAGACTCTCATTATGTAATTATGAATTTCAGTCCTAGACATGTATAACGAGAATGAAGGGTTGTTATTGATCATTCTAGAGCTGTAGGTTAACCGAAACTGAACAGAGGTTTTAAGTTTTTTTAAAAAACCGAAACCGAAACCGTCGACATCCCGTAATCTAAGGTTTTTCGTTTTTTATTAAATACTCTCTTGCTGCAGAAATTCACAGAATGTAGCCATTTCAGAGTAGTGAGAGTACCCAGACACTGCCAATGGCAGTGTCTGGGTACTCTCACTACTCTGGGAAGGCTACATTCTGTGAATTTCCGACATTTCAGTCTAGTTGTGTATGCAGCTTTCCTCAAGTTGCGTGTAGGTGTCAGACCTCGAAAAATGGCAAAGCACAATAAAAATTCTGTATATTTAGGTAATTATTATATTGGCTTTCCTGATTCTTCATGTATTATAGCTTATTTCGGGTATTCATTGAGTTTCACTCAATTTCACTACCATTCATTTATGATTCCGGACATAAGAATGAGTTTTATTGAATTTTACTTGGACTCAAGAACAAACCGAAAACCGAACCGAACCGAGGTTTTACTCCACCGGAAAAACCGAAACCGAACAAGAAATTTAAAAACCTACAGCTCTAGATCATTCAGGCCTTAGGCTTAGTGGTCAGCCTTCAAACCAATTCCCTTCAATCTGTATCTGTATCTGTATAATAGTCGCAGTAACCAAGAATGGCGTATGAGCGACGGAGAGCTGCTGTTGTTATTGAAGTTGTTTGTTGAGTGATGATTTGAAGGTCTCAACTGAGTGCGCGTTCACTGTGCCTTCCTCTAGCTGGGTCCAGTCTATGACTGTTCTGACGAAGTAAGAATTTCTGAATTGTTCAGTTTTACTCGGAGGTACATTAAAGCACTTGGAGTTGTTTCTTGCACTTTTTTCGATTATGTTCTTGGTTTCGAAGCCTGTATAGTTTTTGGCTGTGATTTTCCTCCTAGGCTTGCTTTCTGTTAGGAATTCGGCTCGAGGTATAGCGGGTACTAACTCCTCAACCACCTTGTACATATAAGTTAGCCTGTTCTTTCTCCTTCTTTCTTGGAGTGATGGAATCTCAAGTTGATTCAGCATCTTGGTAACGCTACCTTCTTCTCTGCTCTTGTAGTCGTTTGTGATGAATCGTGCTGCTTTTCTTTGCACTTTTTCTAGTTTGTTTATATCTGTTGGTCTGTATGGGTCCCAGACGATTGAACCGTATTCTAAGGTTGATCGTACCAGTGCCATGTACGCTGTTTTCTTGCACTCCTTAGGACAGTGTCGAAGATTACGTCTAAGGAAGCCTAGCGTGGAATTTGCTTTCCTTGTGATGTTGGATATATGCTGTTCCCATTTTAGATCTTCTGCGAATTGTACGCCTAGGTATGGGTTGCTTTGGACTTGTTCTAGTATGTGATTATCCAATGTGTAGAATTTGTTTGTTTTCGGTTGGATGCTCATGATGTAACATTTTTTTGCGTTAAAACGCATTCCCCAAGTTTGTGCCCATTCTTCCAGCTTTTTTAGGTCTTTTTGTAAGATGTCATGGTCTTTGTAAGATCTTATTGGTCGATAGAGAAGGCAGTCGTCGGCGAAGAGGCGGACTGCTGATTTAACTGAATCTGGCAGGTCATTTATATGGCAGAGGAAGAGTAGTGGTCCAAGTACATTTCCTTGTGGTACGCCCGAATCGACATGAACTTCTTTGGATGATGATCCTTCTACAACTACTCTCATTGTTCTGTTGGTGAGGAACGATGATAGCCATTGGTGTATTGGCCCTTCAATGCCATACTGCTGTAGCTTGTATAGGAGGCGTTGGTGTTGGACGGTATCGAAGGCCTTGGAGAAATCCAGTATGGCAATATCCACTTGTAGGCCTGCATCGTAGTGCTTAAGTAGATCAAGTTCAATTTGTGATATACTGTCAGAAAAAGGCAAACAGTCAGGACATTATATCTTATTGATAGAGTGTTTATTGACCGTGGAGACTCTCTATCTTACTGATAGAGAGAGTTTATCAATAGGGAAACTGATTCCCTGTTAACAAACTGTTTATGCAATGCCTGAATGGTATACACAGTTTCTTAATAGGGAATCGGTTTGGTTAATATGAATTTCAGCTATTTACCTCTGGGCCATAGTGTATAGCACATTTTCAGGGAGATACGGAATGTCTGGAGAGAAACCAGGCACATGAGATCTGAAAACTTTGTAGACACATATAAGACACCAAGATGACCAAGTTGGGTTTTCTTATAATTGGAATAAAATTAACTCCTTTTAAAATAAACTATAGCAATCTGATGTAACAAAGAATAAAATTAAATCATAGAATAATGTGTGTTGGGATCAGCTGAGTCAGAAAGGATACACATGTGTATTATGTTTCACTGAGACCAAGCTGAATGTTGCAAAAGATTACTTGGAAAGTGACTGCCCTGTCACTGGTCATGTAACAGATTTTGAGCAAATAGGTTTCAAGCCTCTGAGTTGAAAGAACAGCCTACGATATATTGCAGGATAACACTGACATTCATTAGGTAAAAGATAATACTATAAAAATCACAGGGCGTCACTCGACACATCAGAGTACCAAAATGTCCATAATTCATCCTGACCAAATTCGGAGAGATATGGTTGACCTTTTCAACTCACATGATCACCATTTCTTCCTCACTTTCTCATCTGATGAACCGACCCCGGTTGGCAGGACCCCGGAAGTGACGTCATGTCACGTGACCTAGTGGCGTCATTTTTGGTTGTCATGGTAGCTCGCGTGAGTGGCCATCTTGTGACGCCATACCCACAGTGATACGTGGTGTTAGTGCGCATGCGCAGCGCGTGTTAGTGTGATACGTGTTTCCGTCGGCACTTTTGTATACTGGATGCCGCCATCTTGGTTTCTATGGTAGCACGTGGTTGCTGTGTTACCCAAAGGCTTATAATATGACAGGGGTATGTTCGGAGGTTGTGTTCCTTGAACAGGAGTAATTTCCGATTCGTCGAATTACCCAAATAAACCCGACAAGTTTTACTATTTCGAATTCTTTCAGAATCTTCTTCTATCTATCTATGCAATAGTTTTCGTCTACCCGATCAAGTTCGTTTGTTCTGGAGTATACACCAGTAGAATAGAAGAGCCTATCAGCTGGAACAGCTCTGCTTATTGTTATTATATTGAGCTTTTATGGTCTGTTCTTGTTAGTTCTGACCCTATCCCGAGTACTCTTGTTGTTTCATTTATCTAGATCACCAAATCGGTTCACTTTCCAGGCGCTAACTAACCATTAGATTGCTCCATCCCCGTAATCTCTGTGTAGAGTTATCTCCCCTTATTACAATGAAGTCCTATCCGATTCTCATCACCTCAAAATCCAATGGCCACGTCGCATGGAATCCCTTTTTGTGAAACGTATCTGGTTATGGAATCCCTTTTTAGTCGTATGAGGCCATGGGGGCTATGAGAAAAACCCTCCATGATGTCTCATTTACTATCCCTCTTAACCTCATTTCGATTGAGGCCATGAAGGCCATGAAAAAATCGCTCAATGAGGTTTAATTTACTATCCCTCTTAGCCTCATTTTCGGTATTTGAGGATACCTATGACATGGTATTGCATTATTTGAAGAAACCTATCGAGGATACCTTCTGGAGATCCCTTTTTAGTCGTATGAGGCCATGAGGGCTATGAGATAAGTCCTCAGTGAGGTCTAATTTACTATCCCTCTTAACCTCATTTCGATTGAGGCCATAAGGGCCATGAAAAAATCTCTCAATGAGGTATAATTTACTACCCCTCTTAGCCTCATTTTAGTATTTGAGGATACCTATAGGATAACTATGATATGGTATTGTATTATTTGAAGATACCTATCGAGGATACCTTCTGGAGAATCCCTTTTCAGTTGTATGAGGCCATGAGGGCTATGAGAAATACCCACAATGCGGTCTAATTTACTATCCCTCTTAACCTCACTTCGGTTGAGGTCATGAGGGCCATGACAAAATCCCGCAATGAGGTATAATTTACTATCCCTCTTAGCCTCATCTCGGTATTTAACAGTCATATCCCATGGAATCCCATTTTTTTTAAATAACGTTTGGCCTTCGGCGCCCCTTTTTAGTCTAGTCGTATGAGGCAATGAGGGCAACGAGAAAAGCCCTCAATGAGGTCTAATTTACTATCCCTCTTAGCCTCATTTCGTTTGAGGCCATGAACCCCTGAGAAAATCCCTCGATGAGGTCTAATTTACTATCCCCCTTAGCCTCATTTCGGTATTTAAGGATACTTATGACCCAGCTCCAATACAGCTCCTATATGGCTCCTATACAGATAGGCTTACCATCTTATCTCCAAGGCAGCTACTTGTCTATGGTCTATCTGTCCTATCATTTGCTTCTACGGCAGTCACTCAATACTATAGTCTTCTACCACTCTTGCTGCCTTGAACAGCCATTACTTCTGGTCACCAAATACAATAGTCTTCTATCACTGTTGCAGCTTTGGCCTATTACTACCGACTTGTAACACTACTTCCTAGCTATATAATAAGACATTCCGTAGGTGGGATTATTATCCGATTCCGTAAAATTTGGATACCGTGATTTGACATCAACACTTGTAGGTTTGGAAAAGGACTGACAACACCCAATTATTATTGCAAGAACCTGAACAGATAAAACATGATAACAACCACTGCAAAACGACGAATGTGCAAAAGGGAACGAAGATCCAACACAACCAAGCTCGAAGTGAACATAACAAATATAACGAACTTTAACTTTATCTTAACGCCCAGTAAATTCAATAAAAGTTTCACCTAAATGAACTACAATCCTAATGAAAATATAGCATGCAAGAACCCAACTGAACAGACGAAACATGATAACATACAACCACTAAACGACGAACGTACAAAAGTGAACGAAGATCCAACACAACCAAGATTGAAGTGAACATAACAAACATAACGAACTTTGACTTAATCTTAACGCCCAATAAATTCAATAAAATTTCCACCTGAATGAACTATAATCCTAATGAGAACATAACATGCAAGAACCCAACTGAACAGACGAAACATGAACGAAGATGGAACTGGTTGGACAGATCTGAATAGATCTCACATAACTACGGTTGAACTGTTCGAAAGAAGTCGAAGTGAACGAAGATCCAACACATCCAAGATCGAAGTGAACAGAGAAAAGCAAAATGAACGAAGATCAAACTAGTTGGGATGATCGATCACAACCAAGATCGAAGTCAACTGAACAAAGTATTGAAGTATGACCCCTAAATATAACGCAGTGTTAACCCTCTTGAACTGAACAAAAGTTTAGCTCAATGAACTCCATATAACGCAGTATTGATTCTAAAACCCTTTGACATGAATGAACTATATTTTTGAACCATAACCTTAATGAAGGTAAAAACAATTAACACCCTTGAACTGAACTGAATGAAATTTTTAACTACAGCCTTAATGAAAATATATCGAAGGTGATCTGAATGAATTTAAACTGAATTAAAGTTTCGAACTTTAACCCCAATGAAGGTATTAATACCCTTTGAATGCAATCGTTCCAATATGGAAGGGGAATACCCACGAGTGTTGATGCCAAATCACGGAATCCAAATTTTACGGAGTCGGATAAGAATCCCACTTACGGAATGCCTTATATAGCATGTCTATATGTACGGAATGCCTTATATAGCTTGTCTATATGTATTGGTGTTATACAGGGGAAATGAAGCAATATGATTGAACATTTTGAAGACCTGAACGAAGGTATAGCTAGGAAGTAGTGTTACAAGTCAGTAGTAATGGGCAAAAGCTGCAACAGTGATAGAAGACTATTGTGTTGGGTGACCAGAAGTAATGCTTGTTAAAGGTAGCAAGAGTGGTAGAAGACTATAGTATTGAGTGACTGCTGTAGAAGCTAATAATAGGACAGATATACCATAGACAAGTAGCCGCCCTGGAGATAAAGTGGAAGCCGTTGTAAGACTATCTGTTTTGGAGCTGGGTCGTAGGTATTCGTAAATACCGAAATTAGGCTAAGAGGGATAGTAAATTAGATCTCATTGGGGGATTTTCTCATGGCCTCAAACGAAATGAGGCTAAGGGGGATAGTAAATTAGACTTCATTGAGGGCTTTTCTCATAGCCCCCATGGCCTCATACGACTGAAACGGGGTGCCGAAGGCCACACGTTTCCCCCCAAAATGGGATTCCATTGAATATGGCTGTTAAAAACCCAGACGAGGCTAAGAGGGATAGTAAATATTATACCTCACTGAGGGACTTTTTATTGGCCCTCATGGCCACAACCGAAGTGAGGATAAGAGGGACAGTAAATTAGACCTCATTGAGGGAATTTCTCAAGCCCTCATGGCCTCATACAACTAAAAAGGGATTCTCCAGAAGGTATCCTCGATAGGTATCTTCAAATAATACAATACCATATCATAGGTATCCTCAAATACTGAAATGAGGCTAGGATGGATAGTAAATTAGACCTCACTGAGGGATTTGTTCATGGCCCTCATGGCCTCAATCGAAATGAAGTTAAGAGGGATAGTAAATTAGACCTCATTGAGGGCTTTTCTCATAGCCTCATACGACTAAAAAGGGATTCCCCAGAAGGTTTCCTCGATGGTATCTTCAACTGATACAATATCATGTCACAGGTATCCTCAAATACCGAAAATTAGGCTAAGAGGGATAATAAATTAGACCTCATTGAGGGATTTTCTCATCGCCTCAAACGAAATGAGGCTAAGAGGGATAGTAAATTAGACCTCATTGAGGACTTTTCTCATAGCCCTCATACGACTAAAAAGGGGTGCCGAAAGTTTTCAAAAAAATAGGATTCCATGGAATATGGCTGTTAAATACCGAGATGAGGCTAAGAGGGATAGTAAATTATACCTCATTGAGGGATTTTCCATGGCCCTCATGTCCTCAGCCGAAGTGAGATTAAGAGGGATGGTAAATTAGACCTCACTGAGGGAATTTCTCATAGCCTTCATGGCCTCATAAGACTAAAAAGGGATTCTCCAGGTATCCTCTATAGGTATCTTCAAATAATACAATAGCATGTCATAGGTATCCTCAAATACTGAAATGAGGCTAAGAGGGATAGTAAATTAGACCTCATCGAGGGATTTTTTCATGGCCCTCATGGCCTCAATCGAAATGAGGTTAAGAAGGATAGTAAATTAGACCTTATTGAGGCTTTTCTCATAGCCTCGTACGACTAAAAAAGGATTCTCCAGAATGTATCCTCGATAGGTATCCTCAAATAATACAATACCATGTCATACGTCTCCTCAAATACCGAAAATGAGGCTACGAGGGATAGTAAATTAGACCTCATTGAGGGATTTTTTCATGGCCCTCATACGACTAAAAAGGGATTCCATAACCAGATCCGTTTCACAAAAAGGGATTCCATGCGACGTGGCCATTGGATATAGAGGTGATGAGAATCGGACAGGACTTTATTGTAATAAGGGGGGATAACTCTGCATAGAGATTACAGGGGGTGAAGCAATTTGATTGGTTAGTTAGCGCTAGGAAAGTGAACCGATTGGGTGATCTAGATAAATGAAACAACAAGAGTACTAGGAATAGGGTCAGAACTAACAAGAACAGACCAGAAAAGCCCAATATATTAACAATAAGCAAAGCTGTTCCAGCTGATAGGCTCTTCTATTCTACTGGAGTATACTCCAGGACAAACGAACATGGTCGGGTAGACGAAAACTATTGCATAGATGGATAGAAGAAGAAGATTCTGAAAGAATTCGAAATAGTAAAACTTGTTGGGTTTATTTGGGTAATTCGATGAATCGGAAAATTACTCCTGTTCAAAGGAACACAACCTCCAAACATACCCCTGTCCTATTATAAGCCTTTGGGTAACATAGCAACCACGTGCTACCATAGAAACCATGATGGCGGCCCCCAGTATACAAAATAGGCGACAGAAACACGTATCACCCTAATAGCACGCGCTGCGCATGCGCTCTAACACGCCGTATCGCTATGGGGATGGCGTCATAAGATGGTCGCTCACGCGAACTACCATGACAACCAAACATGACGCCACCACTAGGTCTCGTGACATGACGTCACGTCCGGGGTCCTGCCAACTGGGGCCGGTTCATCGCTCTCCTACTACTGATATTATATGAAATACATCCTCAGACTGAGAAGCCAGAATGACTACGTTTGAGACTCAGGGTGATTCTTTGGCAACGTGTGACACAAAACAGACAAATCGGAAATCCATCCCCCATAAACTCTGTGCTGTTTTACCCTCGCCGATATGAGTTGTGCTTCATTTGACTTTGGTTATGCAGTAAAAGAGAAACCCAACCATTTCACCCATTTACTACGAAGGGGAAAAGACACCAGTAACGTAGGGGCCTTAAAATTCATTTTCTGTCACATACATTACCCGTGTTCTTTTCTCCCTGGATAGTAGTAAATGGGCCACATGGTTGGAATTCTTTCTTACAAGGGGCAACAGAGCAGAGTTTATGAGGGATGGATTTCGATACCAAAGAATCACCCTCTGATCACATTGACTGTTTTTGACATGCTCAATGCAACATCGAGCTAACTGCATTTATGAATTCTGCACTTGATAATGCTTAATAAATTCAGATTAGACTGATGAAACTAAAATCGAGTGGAGAAATGAGTTGAAATAGAAAGAAATCAATACCTGCAAATACAGTGGTGAAAACGGGTAAAACATCAAAATGTTCAACATATTTCACACCTGTTCCTGCTACACCTGTCTTAATAGTGTTCAGGTAGAATGCCAGTATATGCTGTATACTCTCCTGACTACCCATGTATACACTGACTGCAAGTGTCTGTGAGAAAGTTTGAATAAATCCATAAACTTGCCAAGAAATGGGACCAAATTCCAGTTGCAAACTATGGAGAATTCTGTTTTTTCTCCATTAGACGGTTGTGGGTAGATTAAATATCGGGAATGGCTACTGAAACACTACAAACCATGTTCCCGCAAAAAGCAAAAATACTTGTTCAAGGTGGGGGGGGGGGGGGGGGGTACCAAATTTTAAAAAAAAACGTTTCTTTCAAAAAAGGGGTGGGTGGGTGCCCGAAAAAACTTTTGCGTCTTGTGTCCGAAAAAAAATTCCTGTCACACCCCCTTTGACACGCTTCTGCATCTTAATTATTTTGAAAGAGAAAACTTTATCAGGGATATCAGTACTAAATATCGGAATTAGAGTTACTCGCACCACACGGAAATGATGCAATCTCCGAAACTAAGCAGCCTTGAAAAAAATATATCGATTTGAAAACCTTTTGAAGCATTGTACTGAAATCTTGAGGCATTGCTGAATATTCCAGAAAGAAAAGAGGGCGATGGGATGAATTTTTTGAGGGTTTAAAAAGCCAATTGACTATTGGTTTGTTTTTGTTGGGAATTCACTGGAAAAATGTGCCCCTTACGTCCTGACCGGTAGTTTCCCTCCAATCAACCTTTTTCTGTTATTTGTTGTATGACCCCTGTTCTGAGGACAGAACAAAGTTTTCAAGGGAGGGGGGGGGGGGGGGGGATCTATAGTTGGCAAAGATATTTGAATGCCCAAATTAAAATAATTAGTGGGAACTTCTGTTATACCTACAGGAAATACATATTTTGCTTTGAAATCTGATTTAGTTATCGGTTAATTATTGGGGGATCTGACCCGGGAATCTCATTTGACGTCATATTCACGTGGCACATTTAAGCCATTTGGGGCTGTCATGGTAGGTCACGTAAGCGGCCATGTTGTGACGTCATTGCCATAGTGATACGTGGTGTTAATGCGCATGCGTGATGTGAGGGTGGCACGTGTTTCCATCGTTCATTTTTGTATATTGGAGGCCACCCGCCATTTTTTCTATGCCGGCACGTGGTTGCTATGTGAACCAAAACCCTCTAATAGGGCGGGATTTGTTCGGAGGGTATGTTCGATTGAACTAGAGTCAACCTAATTACCACAAACAACCCGGCAACTATTTTACTCGTTCGGATTTCAGATTTTCTCCGGAATCATCTGCTTCTGTGTATGAGCTGTGTTATTGTTTCTGTTTACCAACCCTATTCGTCTGTTCCTTTGCATAAGAGCATCTCTAAAGGCTCGGATTCCTTCAGTTTCGTCCATTTCTACCCATTACTGACGCCATTCTAGCTACTCTAACCCTAGCAGTCTGTCTAGTCCTAGACACTCTTGACTACCCCTGGTTCTGACATGTGCCCTCGCCCAAGTCTAATAATCACCATTCAGATTGCTTGATTTCCAGTCAACTGTACCTACTCATACAGAGTTATCTACCTTGCATTTGACAAAGTCACCTGTGATCATTAAACCCGACGACAATCGAGCAGTACCTGGAACAGGTATCACTCAGGCGACTCAAATCTTATCGAGCAAATGTGCAATTGCTCGATTGAGTGACTCCACATACGACTCACCTTAGAAGATTTATTAATGGGGTGACGAGAGTGGGGTGACGAGAGTGGGGTTCCAAGCTCCCATATCGTCACCTATTACGCCTTTAACAATCTGTCCTATGATTGGCCTCTATTGTATTCACCATTACTATAGTGTTCTCCCATCCTTTCAGGTGCTTTTTGATGACTTGAGGTGATTGTCGGGGTCTACTTGGGTAATTAGGTTTACTAATATTCAATAGAACACACCTTCAGAAGATATCTCATTTCCATAAGATACCTTCCAGGCTCACATCAACAGCGCTATCATAGAATCTAAGATGGCGCCCCCATGTCACACGATGGCCGATCACATAGGCTACCAAGACAACCAAACATGGGGAAACTGGGTCGCATGACTATGACATAACTCTCCTACGCCTCCCTCCCCCAGCTGATGGGGAGGTGATCCATCCCTCTCCTACTGCTTTAGTGGAAAAGACCCTTGCTTCAGCGCAAGGGGCAGCTGCCCCCCTCGCTTCCGGCGCCCTTGGTTATAAAAGAGTTTCTTTTTTGGCATGTGTCTTAGTTTCTGAAATTCGTGATTGGTAAAGATGTGGAGGTGATTTTGTAGTTTATAGGCCTATATTTATTTATTCTTTGTGAAAACGTCAAAATGAAAATTAGCATTATTTACACCCACTGATCAAGAATTCTATTCGTGCGGTCCTACCGGCGACCCGCTGGTCGGAAATTACTCGCGTAAATCTGATTTTCATTCGTCACCGGTCCACTCCCGGGAAGAGTGGTTTTTATTGGCACTGATGTCTCATCTAAAGTCGACGAAGTGCATGGGCATTCCTATTCAGCTTGTATACTAGTAGCACATGTGAGATTGCAGTTAAAAGGTATGTCCTCATTCGCCATCCGCTTCATATCAATGAATGTCAAAGCAAATAGACAAAATTGCGGACCCCGAGATGCTAAAACATTACTTTTGTTTCGCCGAACGACATTTGAGAGCATTCGTTGGCAAAGAAAAGGCACCTACAATTTGAAAACCGATTTTAGGGGCAGAAGTTGACTGAATCCTAATGCTGTGTCTATGCGATTTTATATTTATCTAGAACATTCATCTCATGAAAATGCTTTTTTTTCTTTTTGTTCCTAATTTCTTATAAAATTATACAATATTATACACATTTCCAACAAGAACAGAGCTGAGCCCCTTTGTGAAAGTAGTGCTAGTATTTTTAACTTGGGTATATAGTGGGAAATTGCATTTAAGTGGGCTTAAAATGTTTGAACAAGCCTGGTAGTGTGACTGGTTCAATGCTAGGAGCAGAAGTAGGCTGGGACTCCCCAGACTGCTGGGGTAAATTTGAAGTCTTAAGATCGATCTTTCAACCGATGTATCTGAGTACTGGGGAAATATGGAATAGGGAAGCACCCTATACGTTGGCGGAGATGTAGTTTTTCCGTGGAAAATACTGGAAGCGAAACGGCAAATCCCAATATTCTGGTGGTATTCTAGCCTCATTACGGAAAGTACACAAGCTGAGGAAAAGGATACTAAGCTATACAGTATACGCTATGTAGGCTATACAATGCAACCTTCTATCTTTCATGTCTAACATATATTCATAACCTAATGAACTTGATGTGGCGACTTCCTGCATCATCATTTCAGGTGAAATGATTGGACAGACGTAGCCAGAACACCACTGAACACCATAAAAATTATCCATACAAATTGACACAACATACTAGTACTTCATAATGCACCGTGCGATCAATCGAATCACTCTCGTCTCCCCAGTTATATAATAAGTAGCCCATTTGCATGTTGGAATTGCGCATTTTGCGTGTAAATGTAATTTCAGGTGAAATAAAGTGCTAAGTTTTTTTGTAGTAAATGCACCCGAGAGCATTTCAGAGTCTCTGGAAATAAAATTTTCCAGGTGAGAATGCTCCTGGAACCGTCGACTTCCCGTTGAAGCCCGTTAATTCGGTATTCGACCCCCCCCCCCCCCCCCCCCCCACCTGGAATGGATGTTGTCCCCGGTTTTGACGACGATCTGCAATATTGCAATCAAACAAATAAGATTCTCCGGTCGTTATAATTATACCATCCAGTGTCACCTCTCACTTCCCCTACAGAAACGGGGTTGGAGTTAAGGCCGAGGGTTCCTGGTGGAAGTTACCGTGTAACTGGAATTATAATAATATGCACATTGCTACCTATAGTCTATACTATTACTATAGTATACGACTGTAGATCAATAAACTGAAAAATTGTGTATCAAAATTTGTCAAAAGGTTAAGTAGGTTGTACAAGTACTACACAGTCAGTACAAGTTCAACTACAACTTAAGTTACAATACAAGTTAGGCTACAACTACAAGTACAACTACAAGGTCAAGTCTGACCTCCGAGACTCAAGGCAGACTGTTGGAGATTACGCATTAAAACTTACACTATGACGGTAAAATGGTCAGACTGTTCCACGACTTGAGGGGATTTTAAATTTGTTCGGGGACTTGGCTGAGATGAGGCCATTTAAAAACGTTTATGGAAAACACGCTGCTATTCCCAAGCTTTATTTATTTCCTTCAACTTCAAGCAGACGGATGTACAGAAGTTGTTTACATAAGGGAGATTACTCTGCGAAGCAGTTTTATTTTGGTTCCTTGGTCAGCCTTGGCCATTATTATAATATTAGGCCTAATTCTTAAACTTTGACGGCAAAATGGTCAGACTGTTCCACGACTTGGGGGGATTTTAAATTTGTTTGGGGACATGGTTGAGATGAGGCCATTTGAAAACGATTAGGAAAATACACCACTATTTCCTAGTTTTATGTCCTCCAAGTAGACGGATGTGCTGGCCTGGACTTTTGAAAAATCTAGGGAAGCTACTGCTCCCCTAAGGCTAAATCTGTGACAGGAGAGCTATTATATGCTTAACCCTTTACCCAATGCAGACGATATCAAAATTTATTATTTTAAATATCATTTTTTTAAATTTTTCAAAAAATTTCAACAAAACCATATCATGTGACCCCTCGTTGGAACGAGCTTGTACAACGAGGGGTCACATGATATGGTTTTGTTGAAATTTTTTGAAAAATAATAATTTTTTAACTGCTGAATTTGCATATTACGCGGGTGGATGCGGGCGATTCGTTGGGTAGGGTAAAGGGTTAAGTCTGTTATTAATAAGGGAATTGAAGGTTTGAGGAGAGCTATTACAACTCTTAAGGAGAGCAATTACGACTCTCCTTAAATTGATTTTGCAGGAGCCATGGTCCATGGAGGGCGGGAGCTATTACCTCTCCTCTAAAGACCAGGCCTGGATACATGTGCAGTTCTAAGTTGCTTACGTAAGAGGGGTTACTCTGCAAAGCAGTTTTAGTTTGATTCCTTCGCCGCAATTAACGGTCCAACAGAAATAATTAACGTCCCGGCAGCTTATAAATAAGCGACTTGAGGCCACTACTAAGGTGAAGGGTTGTTAATCACTTTTGGCGGGCCGTTACTAAAACACCATGCTCGATGTCCAGACATGTTGTTATTAGGCTACCGGTATAAATTTATTATGTAATAGTACGGTAGTAGGCCTAATATTATTAGGCTCATCCACTGCTGCAGTAAAACACAATAAATAACTGAAAGTGGGATAAATTGGAATCGTAAAGTGGAAATCACATGACATTATTTTTAAGTGCAAACAGGAGTTGGGACGCGTAGTTTAGGAGCCCATGCGTCCATATATCACAAACTCTGTGTATGATCTCTCCGTGACATGACGAAAACACTCTGAAATGGAACTTGTTTACAGGGTCAAAGAGAATCAAATTATAAGCGAAGAGGAATGCTGGAAAACAATCTATCAACGGGATCTCATTCGCGTGACGTATCTGGCTGCTATTGAGATGCTAACTCGTGATTGACGACCCAACACATCGCGTGATATGTCGAGCGTTACGTAGTTTTAACGTCGATTAAAACTCCGTTAGCCTACTGTAGGCCTACTTCGATCAAGAGCATTGTGACGCCTTACGGTTCATTAGCGGCCCAACAGAAATGATTGACAGCCTGAGGTCTTATTTGCAGCGCTAATAAGACAGAGGACTGTTAATCGTTTCTGGTGGGTTGCCAATAGAACCGTAAATGCCCGATAAAGTAATGTTATTACTATTTTCACCACTAAAAGGGGAGGACATTCAAGTAACCTCAAAATAACTCCAAGTCAATAGTTTAATCAAAAAAAATATTAAAAATACTTGTCCCTCAATCAAGAAATATCCTGACATTTTAATGTGAATAAAAATGAACAATTAAGTTAAGAGTTTTTTTAAGAGTTGTAGGCATTTACCTTTTTAATTTTTTTGAAGACCAAGCACGAAATTATCGAAGCAAAAACTTCAGCATCGGAGTTTTGCAACTCCCCCCCCCCCCCCCCCCCCCCCAACCCTACCACCGCCGCCAGAATGATACATATTTATACTGAACTTATATCACTATTTGGGTCCTCGTGTTCCAGTAGATAGGTTTTAATTTGCGTAATCACCACAAGTAACTGCTGTGAGAAAATTCGGACTGGGGAGAGCGGGGTGGGGGGGGGGGGGGGTATCTCGGTCGCGTGAAACGTCTGGCTACCGGGCGCTAATAGAAAGGAGATAGCATTAGCAGCCCAGCACGTCATGTAATGACTTGAGCATTTATCGCGTATTAATGCCCAAGAAATTAGCGATAATGGCCCAAGGAACGCCCGCCGAAGTGGTAATAATATAACAATGTAACAATAACATGAGTTTGGAGGGCGTTGCGGTTCATTATCGGAGAATATCGTTACCGTTGATAAGCCAGAGGGTCATTACTCGTTCTCCGAGGGCCATTAATAAACAAAATCATGCCATTACTATTATTACCACGACCGGAAGCAGACGGCGAGCTGTTAATGAATTTTGTTTTTATTAACGTCCGCCGCTCAATTCCGTTTGCATGGCACCATGAATTACTGAGTTTTAGCGCCCGCTAAACTCCGTTAACCCTTTACCCAACGTAACGGCCAAAACCGGCCAGCGCTATTCTCAAAAATCGCCAATTAATTTTCACTATTTTTTTCATTTTTTGTCTCAAAAACATAGGTTATGACCCCTCGTTGGAACGAGCTCGTCGAGCTCGTTCCAACGAGGGGTCATAACCTATGTTTTTGAGACAAAAAATGAAAAAAATTAGTTATTCAAGAATTTTTTTTGCAAGTGTCGTCTGCTTTTCACGTTAGGTAAAGGGTTAATACAATAAACTCCGTTAATACAATAGAGAACACCCACTAAAGCGATAACGTTGTTATTATTATTATTTCCTAACGAACACGATAATCGTTGTCCGAACTCGATAGGTCTGGAGGAGGCTAGGCAGTCGACAATTTTAAAATTAAATCAGTGTGCGATTGCTTCAAGAGAGGACATCATTCGAAAGCACGAATTACTTGAAACATACGGCAGTAGGATTTAGTGAGGTGGGTCCATTGACATGCTTCTAACAAAATCTATGTTGAGGCTGAATCGGAGAGTCTTAAACATTAACCTAGGTTGTGAGACTGCTTGACTTAGCTACACGACAGGTAGGCATAAGAGACAGGACTATTTATTTATGGGTCTTCAACGTTTATGTCACTTTCAACTTCTGTGCCTATATCATCAACGCAGACAAGAAGTCAACTTGAGCCACTTGTTTATGTACCTCTGCCGCCAACTTTAGAGGACTGCCACTCGAGGCATTGCTCGCCGAGTCATTTTTCACCAGTTTGCCCCCTAACGCAGAACCTGTTTTACAGAGTAAATAAGCATTGTCCACTTTCCTGGGTTCCCATTGAAACGTAGCTACGTCCTCGTGTATCGTTGCAGTTCCTGATGAATTGCTTACGTTTTCTTGTTTGTTGAGTTTTAACGGCACTTTCAACAGCCGATATCGCATCGTGTTGCTGGTGTCGGATAGTTTTACGGCTGGGGAAGCCGGAGTATTCTGACTTTTCAACTTCCTAACTCTGCACAAGAAGATTTAGCAGCTGTAGTAGTAGGAGGGGGATGGTCGTCTCCAGATAGATGGACCCTGCAGTGGACCCAGGAAGTGACATAGTCACGTGGCCCATAGGAGAATACCTCTTTAAACACTACAACCATTCGGACAACTCTTTACAACTATTTACGGAAATTTCTATTTATCTTCCAGAATCTCCTATTTCTACTTACCGAGACCGCCATCATTGATGATGTTTGGTTACGATTACCCTGCAAGCACTGCAACAGTACGGCTGGTGTATTCTACTGATGCGTTCGTTTCGACGGGGTATCTTCTCTGGCTCAACCAATCAGGTTGCTCCATTCATCTAAGCTCCACTAAATATCACAACATATTGCGTCTTGGTCTGAGGTCGTGGGTGCCACGGGAAAATCCCCCAGTGAGGTCTTACACAAAGCCCCTCATGTCTTGATCTGGGTATTGAAAGGTCATTGGACATACTGGTATTGTCCAGTAGTGTCAGTCCAGTTTTCTTCTTTACCGTACGATGCCACGAGGAAATCTCTCAATAAGGTCTAAACCAGACGCTTAGCCAGGATTTCAAAGTTAGGGGAAGGGGGGGGGGGGGAAGAGTAATATCTAGGGAGGCTAGTTCAGCGATCTGAACGTAGCGGCTACCCCCAACGTACACGGGTAGACTATATGGCAGAACGCTGAACTACTGGGGGGGGGGGGGGGGGGGGAGGGGGGCAGAGAGAATAGGATACGCAACATCACCCGAGCTACGTAGCGGCGAGCGCGAGAAGATGGGTGCGAGCACAAAAGCGAGTCACCCCCATCTCGCTGAAGAGGGGGGGGGGGGGATCTCCCCGGGAGAAAATTTGAGACACTGAGTCCGTTTGTGTCCAAAATGTATAAGTTGTGAAAGGCATCAATAATTAAGCCACATCATCCACCTGGGGGGGGGGGGGGGCATGACTGAAATTTGGGATACAGGTGCCCCCTGGCTACGTAACTGGTCTAAACACAAGATCCCCCGAGTCATCTGAGTACTGAAGGGCTATTTTTTGCGGAATCCCTTCTATGGTCTACCAATGCCTGCAGAATCCTTTTTTATTGTACACCCGGCTATATCTTGGTACCCAAGGTGGGATGAAAAATCAACATGATAACATTCCAGTCATTCTTATTTTATCACAATCACAGCATGCGATTATTTTGTTTAGAGCATAGTTAATTGTTCAAGGCATCTTCTTCATTGGATTCATCTCTGAATGGTATGTAGTTCTTTTTATACCACGATTACCTATTGTACTATATATGAAAAGCCTATGACATAAATTTTAGCTTAACGCACCAACCGTGATGAACATGTCAGTAATGGCCTTTCAATAGTAAAAATTTACACCTACATTGAATTACATCCAAGTTGACCTTTGGTTACGTCCAATTTATCGCACGTCGCCTCGCGAAGAGTGAAATGAAAGTGGCAATTATTTATTACGTTTTTAAATGGGTTTACCTCATAAGATGCCAAAAATCAACAAACATGCATTGTCCCGTGTTAATAAAGCATCCATATAACTCGAAACAGTATGTTATTAAAACGAAAAAGGCTCCGTTTCGTTTTCCATTTCGTTTCGGTGATAAAATTGACAGCGGGAGTACTGCCCACCGATGCTCATGTAAGCAAAAACAGCTTCGCACGTATGTACGTCTGCTGCTCAGTAAAATAGAGAAAAAATAACAACTCTTAATAATCTGACGATCATGGTATAAATAAAATATACCCAGCCGTTACCGGTCTTACTGGTACTAGCAGTCCGAGCATATATAAACGCCCGCGATCCCCGCTACCTCCAAATAACCTTAAATTAACCTAAACAAGATCGCAACCAGCGAAGGCTAAAACAGGAAAGTAACACCCTCGGGTGTGGTTTAGTGTGTTAACCTGTTACCCTCCCGCTGCAACCTGACTCTCAGCCTCGGAAGCTCTGCCCATATAAACGCCCGCGATCCCCGTCACCTCCAAATAAACTTAAATTAGCCTAAATAAGATCGCAACCAGCGAAGGGTACAACAGGAAAGTAACACCCTCGGGTGTGGCCTAGTGTGTTAACCTGTTACCCTCGCGCTGCAACCTCACTCTCAGCGTAGGAAGCTCAGCCCATATAAACGCCCGCGATCCCCGCCACCTCCAAATAACCTTAAATTAACATAAACAAGATCGCAACCAGCGAAGGGTACAACAGGAAAGTAACACCCTCGGGCGTGGTTTAGTGTGTTAACCTGTTACCCTCACGCTGCAACCTCACTCTCAGCTCAGTTCGGATATATAAGCCCGACCTCCGCCTCCCCCAAATAACTTCAAAATTAACCTAAACAAGATCGCAAACAGCGAAGGGTACAACAGGAAAGTAACACCCTCGGGTGTGGTTTAGTGTGTTAACCTGTTACCCTCTCGCTGCAACAAACCCGTTCAAACTTAAGGCAACCTCACTCAGCCTCTGAAGCTCAGCCCACGACGCCGCTTTGGTAAGAACTACAGAACTGACACGGGAAGACAACCGGGAAGAGGGGGAGGGGGTCACTAATCTCTCATCATATCTAATTTCAGCAACACCCAAACACACAGCACAGACAACTAATCGAGAACCAAACACACCAACAGAATCAGACATCCGACCGACCAACACGACTCGGGACCACCCATCGACCACCAACAGAAGAGCTTGAGGCAGACTATACTTGCCAATGATAGCTCCAACACTTATCCAGTGGCAGACTATACTTGCCTGAAGAAACACACAATACACAGGAGACAACCAAACCACGAAAACAGCAGACAGGGCAGCCACACTGCCAGCCACGCCATACGAGAACAGAAGACAAGATCGCAACCAGCGAAGGGTATAATCATCCTATACTTTTTAATTTCAGCAACAACAGAGACATAGTACATAGCACCACAAACGTACCAGACCAGATACCACAGAAAGAAAGACTCCCCGACCGCCAACAAAGCAACATCACAACAACCAAAACAAACAACAATAGAACAACAATAGAAGAGCTTGAGGCAGACTATACTTGCCAATGGCACATAGAACGCATTGGAACTCAAGGGACGAGTAGTTAATATAGTTCTCGCAGGTTATCGTATATTCAGCGATGTTTTAATTTAAGAGCACAATCGCTGCGGCCGTATCCATAGAAAGAGGCATCCGCCGTCGCTCGAATACCAGTCAATTACGGAAGCCCTGGAGGGACATTTTTGTTACTAGTTATTACTTTTATGTTATTACAAATAACAAATAAGTAATACAAATAAGTAATAACAAATAAGTAATAACAAGTAAGTAATAACAAATAAGTAATAACAAATAAGTAATAACAAATAAGTAATAACAAATAACAAGTAAGTAATAACAAATAACAAATAAGTTATAGCAAGTAAGTAATAACAAATACGTAATAACAAATAAATAATAACAAATAACAAGTAAGTAATAACAAATAAGTAATAACAAATAACAAGTAAGTAATAACAAATAAGTAACAACAAATAAGTAATAACAAATAAGTAACAACAAATAAGTAATAACAAATAAGTAATAACAAATAAGTAACTATAGCGATGTCACGCATGCAGCCCAACTGTCCCAGGAATGGCAATGCTTAGACGCAAAATAGTCGGAGCCATTTTTTGTTAACAGTTTACCTAACGAATCTGCCATATCTGTTCTCGAGATGGCAAAATTTGCTATTCAAATTTTATTTTTTCATTTCTCGACTTCAAAACATACCTCATGACCTATTAATGGAACAAACTTGATGAGCTTGTTCCAATAAGAAGTAATAAGCCATGGTTAGAAGTAAATAAACAATGGAAAAAT
Source organism: Pictodentalium vernedei (assembly GCA_031216915.1). Lineage (NCBI taxonomy): Eukaryota > Metazoa > Mollusca > Scaphopoda > Dentaliida > Dentaliidae > Pictodentalium > Pictodentalium vernedei. The sequence goes on along the minus strand of CM062297.1, from coordinate 837,337,572 downwards.
CTGATGTTTTAGAAAAATAATTTGTACTGATGGCTTCAACTTGTGTTAGGTAAAGGATTAAAGATGCAGTACATAAATCAATGTTGGGCTATATGAGTTAATTTTTTTTTTTTTTGCATGTAATAACTCCCAATCCTTCAAAATGCATTTTAGGAATAATTGCCCAAGTGACACGTTTGTGGGTGTGTGTGTGTGTGTGGGGGGGGGGGGGGGGGGGGGGGGGGGGGTTGTGAAACCTATATTGAAACCTGGCCGGTATTACTAGCTGGAAAATACACATATCAACTTTGGTTGAAATCAAATAATCCGAACTGGAGTTATCAGTCGGAAACCAATTGTTTACAGACAGATGGACCGACAGATGGACGGACGAAAGTCATGACTATAGCCCTGACTATAAAGAGCCAGGCTAAAAATGCATTTTGTACCAAAGAAAAAATATTGCATGAATGGCCCTGGGTGAGGAAGAGGTGGGCTGGGAGGGGGTGAGGGGTGGGGGAGAGTGGGGGTGTGTTAGGGGAGTCCCTTTTTTCCACATGTGGTCAGTCTAAATCCTTCAGAATGCATTTTGAGCAGAGAAAAAAAAAAACTAACTGGCACCATGGGGGTAGGGGTGGGAGTGGGTGGTGGATGGTGGTGTTTGTCTGGGGTTTTAACCACAAACTTTAACCAAAACTGTAAAAAATCATTTTTGACGAAAGAAAAAAAAAGTGCCTAATTGGGGGGGGGGGGGGGGGGGGGGGAGGGGGGGGATAATTTCTGTCTGGATTTTTAACCACAAACTTTAACCAAAACTGTAAAAAAGCATTTTTGACAAAGGAAAAAAAAGGTTCTGCATGTAGCGACTGTAAATAGTTCAAAATGCATATTGGAAGGTTTTCGGGCTCGGGCAGCCATCATGGTTGAATGATCGCAAGGAAAAGAGGACATTCTCATCTGGGCATCATGTGGATTGATCCTACGAAGTTACAATGAAATCCCTTCATAAATATGACCTGTAGTCTGTGCTGAAGGTTTTCGGGCTTCGGGCACCTGTAGCCATCACAGCTGCCCAATCACGTCCAAAGGGGGACTTTCTCATGTAGACATTATATGAAGTCAACCTATCAAGTTATAATGAAATCCCTCCATAAATATGACCTGCAGACTGTGCTAAAGGTTTTCGGGTTTTGGGCTCAGGCAGTCGTGACGGTTGATAGATCACGCCCAAATGGGGAAATTCTCATGTAGACAGCATACGGAGTCATCGTATCAAGTTACAATGAAATCCGTCCATATAAACATGACCTGCAGACTGTGCTGAAAGTTTTTGGGTTTCGGGCTTGGGCAGCCATCACGGTTGACAGATCATGCCCAAACGGGGACGTTCTCATCTAGGCATTATACAGAAGCATTCTATGAAGTTGCAATGAAATCCTTTCATAAATACGACCTGTAGACTGTGCTAATGGTTTTCAGGTTTTGGGCTCGGGCAGCCATACCAGTTGACCGATCACGATTAAAAGGGGACGTTCTCATGTTGACATGACCTAACCTGTACTTGAAGGTTGAATAAAAAACTTTAACCACAAACTTTAACCAAAACTCCAAATGTCAACTGAACAGAAAAAGAAAAAAAAAAACCCACTTGAACCTTTCGTAAAAAAAACTTTAACCACAAACTTTAACCAAAACTCTAAATGTTAACAGACGGACAGACGGACGGACGGACAGTCATTACTATAGCCCTCACTGTAAATAGTCGGGCTAATAACAAAAAACTAGTAAGTAATAACAAATAACTAATAACAAATAAGTAATAACAAATGACAAGTAATAACAAATAAGTAACAACAAGTAAGTAATAACAAATAAGTAATAACAAAATAGGTAATAACAATTAAGTAATAACAAATAACAATTAAGTAATAACAAATAACAAAAAACTAATAACAAATAACAAATAAGTAACAACAATTAAGTAATAGAAAATAACAATTAAGTAATAACAAATAACAAATAAGTAATAACAAATAACAAATAAGTAATAACAAGTAAGTAATAACAAATAAGTAATGACAAATAACAAGTAAGTAATAACAAATAAGTAATAACAAATAAGTAATAACAAATAAGTAATAACAAATAAGTAACAACAAATAACAAATAAGTAATAACAAGTAAGTAATAACAAATAAGTAATAACAAATAGGTAATAACAAATAAGTAATAACAAATAACAAATAAGTAATAAAAAATAACAAATAAGTAATAACAAATAACAAATAAGTAATAAAAAATAACAAATAACAATTAAGTAATAACAAATAACAAATAAGTAATAACAAATAAGTAATAACAAATAACAAATAAGTAATAACAAATAAGTAATAACAAATAACAAGTAAGTAATAACAAATAAGAAATAACAAATAAGTGATAACAAATAACAAATAACAAATAAGTAATAACAAATAACATATAAGTAATAACAAATAAATAATAACAAATAAGTAATGACAAATAATATTACTTATTTATTATTTGTTATTTGTTATTACTTATTTGTTATTACTTATTTGTTATTACTTACTTGTTATTACTTATTTGTTATTTGTTGTTACTTATTTGTTATTACTTATTTGTTATTACTTACTTGTTATTTGTCATTACTTATTTGTTATTACTTACTTGTTATTACTTATTTGTTATTACTTATTTGTTATTACTTAATTGTTATTTGTTATTACCTATTTGTTATTTGTTATTACTTATTTGTTATTTGTTGTTACGTATTTGTTGTTACTTATTTGTTATTACTTATTTGTTATCACTTATTTGTTATTTGTTATTTGTTATTACTTATTTGTTATTACTTATTTGTTATTTGTTATTTGTTATTACTTATTTGTTATTTGTTGTTACGTATTTGTTGTTACTTATTTGTTATTACTTATTTGTTATTACTTATTTGTTATTTGTTATTTGTTATTACTTATTTGTTATTTGTTGTTACTTATTTGTTATTACTTATTTGTTATTACTTACTTGTTATTTGTTATTACTTATTTATTATTACTTATTTGTTATTTGTTATTTCTTATTTGTTATTACTTATTTCTTATTTGTTATTACTTATTTGTTATTTCTTATTTGTTATTTGTTGTTACTTATTTGTTATTTGTTATTACTTATTTGTTATTTCTTATTTGTTATTACTTATTTGTTATTTGTCATTACTTATTTATTATTACTTATTTGTTATTTGTTATTTCTTATTTGTTATTAGTTATTTCTTATTTGTTATTACTTATTTGTTATTTGTTATTTGTTATTTGTTATTACTTATTTGTTATTTGTTATTACTTATTTGTTATTTGTTGTTACTTATTTGTTATTTCTTATTTGTTATTACTTACTTGTTATTTGTTATTACTTATTTGTTATTTGTTATTACTTATTTGTTATTTCTTGGTTGTTATTACTTATTTGTTATTTGTTGTTACTTATTTGTTATTTGTTATTACTTATTTGTTATTTCTTATTTGTTATTACTTATTTGTTATTTGCTATTACTTATTTGTTATTTGTTGTTACTTATTTGTTATTTCTTATTTGTTATTACTTACTTGTTATTTGTTATTACTTATTTGTTATTTGTTATTACTTATTTGTTATTTGTTATTACCTATTTGTTATTTGTTATTACTTATTTGTTATTTGTTATTTGTTATTACTTATTTGTTATTTGTTGTTACTTATTTGTTATTTGTTATTTGTTATTACTTACTTGTTATTTGTTATTACTTATTTGTTATTTGTTATTACCTATTTGTTATTTGTTATTACTTATTTGTTATTTGTTATTTGTTATTACTTATTTGTTATTTGTTGTTACTTATTTGTTATTTCTTATTTGTTATTACTTATTTGTTATTTGTTATTACTTATTTGTTATTTGTTGTTACTTATTTGTTATTTCTTATTTGTTATTACTTACTTGTTATTTGTTATTACTTATTTGTTATTTGTTATTACTTATTTGTTATTTCTTATTTGTTATTACTTATTTGTTATTTGTTGTTACTTATTTGTTATTTGTTATTACTTATTTGTTATTTCTTATTTGTTATTACTTATTTGTTATTTGCTATTACTTATTTGTTATTTGTTGTTACTTATTTGTTATTTCTTATTTGTTATTACTTACTTGTTATTTGTTATTACTTATTTGTTATTTGTTATTACTTATTTGTTATTTGTTATTTGTTATTACTTATTTGTTATTTGTTATTACTTATTTGTTATTTGTTATTACTAAATTGTTATTACTTATTTGTTATTTGTTATTACTTATTTGTTATTTGTTGTTACGTATTTGTTATTTCTTATTTGTTATTACTTATTTGTTATTTCTTATTTGTTATTACTTATTTGTTATTTGTTATTACTTATTTGTTATTTGTTATCACTTATTTGTTATTTGCCATTACTTATTTGTTATTTGTTATTACTTATTTGTTATTTCTTATTTGTTATTACTTATTTGTTATTTGTTATTACTTATTTGTTATTTGTTATTACTAAATTGTTATTACTTATTTGTTATTTGTTATTACTTATTTGTTATTTGTTGTTACGTATTTGTTATTTCTTATTTGTTATTACTTATTTGTTATTTGTTATTACTTATTTGTTATTTGTTATCACTTATTTGTTATTTGCCATTACTTATTTGTTATTTGTTATTACTTATTTGTTATTACTTATTTGTTATTTCTTATTTGTTATTACTTATTTGTTATTTGCTATTACTTATTTGTTATTTCTTATTTGTTATTACTTATTTGTTATTTGTTATTACTTATTTGTTATTTGTTATCACTTATTTGTTATTTGCCATTACTTATTTGTTATTTGTTATTACTTATTTGTTATTACTTATTTGTTATTTCTTATTTGTTATTACTTATTTGTTATTTGCTATTACTTATTTGTTATTTGTTATTTGTTATTTCTTATTTGTTATTTGTTATTTGTTATTACTTATTTGTTATTTGTTGTTACGTATTTGTTGTTACTTATTTGTTATTACTTATTTGTTATTACTTATTTGTTATTTGTTATTACTAAATTGTTATTACTTATTTGTTATTTGCCATTACTTATTTGTTATTTGTCATTACTTATTTGTTATTTCTTATTTGTTATTACTTATTTGTTATTTCTTATTTGTTATTTGTTATTTGTTATTACTTATTTGTTATTACTTATTTGTTATTTGTTATTTGTTATTTCTTATTTGTTATTACTTATTTCTTATTTGTTATTACTTATTTGTTATTTGTTATTTGTTATTACTTATTTGTTATTTGTTATTACTTATTTGTTATTTGTAATTACTTATTTGTTATTTGTTATCACTTATTTGTTATTTGTTATTTGTTATTTGTTATTACTTATTTGTTATTTGTTATTACTTATTTGTTATTTGTTGTTACTTATTTGTTATTTCTTATTTGTTATTACTTATTTGTTATTACATATTTGTTATTACTTACTTGTTATTACTTATTTGTCATTTGTTATTACTTATTTGTTATTTTTTATTACTTATTTGTTATTTGTTATCACTTATTTGTTATTTGTTATTTGTTATTACTTAGTTGTTATTTGTTATTTGTTATTACTTATTTGTTATTTGCCATTACTTATTTGTTATTTGTTATCACTTATTTGTTATTTCTTATTTGTTATTACTTACTTGTTATTTGTTATTTGTCATTACTTATTTGTTATTTGTTATTACTTAATTATTATTACTTAATTGTTATTTGTTATTACTTATTTGCTATTACTCATTTGTTATTTCTTATTTGTTATTACTTATTTGTTATTACTTACTTGTTAATACTTATTTGTTATTACTTATTTGTTATTTGTTATTACTTATTTGTTATTTGTAATTACTTATTTGTTATTTGTTATCACTTATTTGTTATTTCTTATTTGTTATTTGTTATTACTTATTTGTTATTTGCCATTACTTATTTGTTATTTGTCATTACTTATTTGTTATTTCTTATTTGTTATTACTTATTTGTTATTTCTTATTTGTTATTTGTTATTTGTTATTACTTATTTGTTATTACTTATTTGTTATTTGTTATTTCTTATTTGTTATTACTTATTTCTTATTTGTTATTACTTATTTGTTATTTGTTATCACTTATTTGTTATTTCTTATTTGTTATTACTTACTTGTTATTTGTCATTACTTATTTGTTATTTGTTATTACTTAATTATTATTACTTAATTGTTATTTGTTGTTACTTATTTGCTATTACTCATTTGTTATTTCTTATTTGTTATTACTTATTTGTTATTACTTACTTGTTAATACTTATTTGTTATTACTTATTTGTTATTACTAATAACAAGTAAGTAATAACTAGTAAAAACTAGTAACAAAGAATGTCCCTCCGGAGCTTCCGTAGTCCTTGCATGGAAAATAGGCGTTCGGATGAAGCTGATATTGCTGTATCGCCAAATATCGGCGGGCCAACTTCGCCAACGCTGGTAGGATGGCTCCATGATCTCTCCACCAATTCAATGGGTCGTCTATTATTGATGGACATCTAAATTTTTCGTGTTCTTCAATTTCGTAAAATGGCGTAAAATTCGACGTCATCGGCACGCGCGATCCGGCTTGGGTAAACACAGGATAACGACGCAATGCTACAGCCTACATATCATACAATTATAATCTTCCAAGTTAAACGTTATTAACTTGGTTAAATTTTTTTACGTTGTTAAAATAATTTAACACATTAAGGGCCTATATAAGTAATGAAATTTTATTTATTTTGAAAATTATCACCTCTGATATTCCTTCAATTCAATTTCAAATTAAATATACACAAAATGTACATCAAAATGAAGACATTGGAGGTATAGAACACGAAACACATGTGTAATCAACCCATAGAGTCGACTGTAGGCACCACTGGTTCCTGGAGGTCTGCTGCCGTATTCGCACCAGAACTGATAATTTAATAATATTTCAAGAAAACAACCTGTGGCCAAATGTGTTTTATATATCCAAGAACAAAGCTAGGGGATAAAAATTCTTCAAAACGCGTCGACAGAGCTGCATTGGGGAAAATTCCAAAGCCTTTGCTTTTGTTTACGTATGAGTATACTTTCGATTTCCGGTCGACGTCATCGGACAGAAAAAGCGTGTAAAAACAACCCCGTCTAAAATCAAATAATGAAAAAGATCGCCTTCATACAGTATACTGTTATTAGATAGAGATTGCACAGTTGCCATATTCAATGCAAGGTTTCATGATACCTGTTGAAATTTCTTAGAATTACGATTTTGTTTTTCGATGGAAATTCGTGGTAACGAATGATTTGCGCATGTCTGTCGAGCATGGAAACCATCTTCAATAAAAAATGCAGACAGTGTTGTCCTTTTCCAAAATGCAGTCCTATCGCTGTATTCGAAAGTGTTTTGAATGCCTAGCTTTGATCTTGGATATATGAAGCACATTTGACCACAAGTTGTTCTGATGAAATATTATTTTATAATCAGTTCTGGTGCGAATACGGTAGCAGACTTCCAGGAACCAGTGGTGCCTACAGTCGACTCTATGAGTCGATTACATATGTGTTTCGTGTTCTATACATCCCAACCTTCATTTTGATGTATACTTTGTTATATTTAATCTGAATTTAAGGAATATGAGAGGTGAGAATTTAAAAAAAAAAAAATTCCATTACTTATATAGGCCCTTAATGTTTGAAACGTTAACTGCTCCCAGCCCTGCAACCGGGTCATAGCGTGTCGGGCAGTTTTTACTGGTGAAGGAAGTCGGAGTACTCAAGAGACAACACAGAGAAGTATCGAGCAACTGTCAGTCTCTCCAACTTTCTAACCCCGCATAGGCAATGTTAGCACCACCGATGCACAGTACGACTTCTGTGGGTTGCACAACGTCACCGTGCCCGAATATGGGCAATGTTGATTTCCCGCGCTGATATTTCGTATCTTATTTTGTTACAGCTATTCCTTCTCTTTCTGTGTACTTAAACCTTCCAAAATTACTCAGGGTGTCCCAACTTCCATGAAAAGTTACTTTTTACCCCAGATAAACCCCTGGACTTTAACTCGTGTGGGATGTACACGCTTAATCCAGGATGAGTTGGAATGAGGTGCGAATGGGGGTACGTATTGGCAGTAGGAAAAATATCCCCAACACACTTCTGAAAGACTTGAACGCTGGCCGTTGACTACTGGATCTCATTATACCAGTGAATATCAAGTTTTCTACCTATGGGGCGCCATCCCTCTATTTATTCCTTAAGTAATGATATCATTAAATGAATTAGTGATATCACCATTTCATTTAAAGATATCACAAATTATTTAGTGATATCACAAAATGATTCAGTGATATCACTAATTCGATTTTGTGATATCACAAAATGATTTTATGATATCAATAATTCGATTTAATGATATCACTTAATGTTGTTAGCTCACCTGAGCGAAGCTCATGGGGAGCTTTACTAATCACTTTCTGTCCGTCGTCCGTCGTTCGTCGTCCGGTGTCCGTCGTCCGTCGTCGTACGTCTGGCGTTAACTTTACATTATCGACTTCTCCTCCTAAACCACTAGCCCAATTTTATTCAAATGTTGGCTAAATGTTTATTACCTAATGCCAATTCAGATTTGTACAAATGAAGTTGCCTCTCCACCTGGGTGGTGCCACGCCCCCAAGGGGCACCAAAATCTTTGTAAATCTTCTTCTCAAGAACCAGCAGTAGCAGAGACTTGATATTTGGTGTGCAGCTTCCTTTTGAGGTGTAGACTCAGATTTGTTCAAGAGAAGTTTGTGGGGCTATACTTGGCGTCGTTATGGGAGGGGCAAAATTTTTTGCCCTGCCCAAAATTTCTATTTTCCAAACCGAGAGGCTGATTTGAGCCAAATTTTATGTGAGGGCTTATTGGGTCATGAGTACTTGATTTATGCAAAAACAAATTTCCCGCAGCCCCGTGGGAACCGCAGGAGCTAAAAATAGAAAAAATTTAAAACGCCCATATCTCCAAAACTGCACGGCACTGAGAATTTTTATTTGGTGTGCAGCTTCCTTAGGACCAACAGAAAGGATTGGTAAAAAAAAATTGCCATCGGTTTTATCATAGGGTACAGTTTCGGGACTTTGAAAAAGTGCTGAGTCAGCACTTTTTAACACTGTAGGCAATGGGAAAAACATTAAAAAATCTTCTCCAGATCCAGCAGGCAGAATCTTTTGATATTTGGTATGCAACATTGTAGGGTGGATCTGATTCAAGTTTGTTCAAATCGGCCCCCTGGGTTCATATTTGGGCTCAGTATAGGAGCCCGATTTCGAACTTAGTGCATTTCAGGCAAATTTCTTAAAAAATCTTCTTCTCCAGATCCAGCAGGCAGAATCTCTTGATATTTGGTATGCAATATTGTGGGGTGGATCTGATTCAAGTTTGTTCAAATCGGCCCCCTGGGTTTATATTTGGGCTCAGTATAGGAGCCCAAATTTGAACTTACTGCATTTCAGGCAAATTTCTTTGAAAATCTTCTTCTCCAGATCCAGCAGGCAGAATCTTTTGATATTTGGTATGCAACATTGTAGGGTGGATCTGATTCAAGTTTGTTCAAATCGGCCCCCTGGGTTCATATTTGGGCTCAGTATAGGAGCCCGATTTCGAACTTAGTGCATTTAGGCAAATTTCTTAAAAAATCTTCTTCCCCAGATCCAGCAGGCAGAATCTTTTGATATTTGGTATGCAACATTGTGGGGTGGATCTGATTCAAGTTTGTTCAAATCGGCTTCCTAGATTCATATTTGGGCTCACTATAGAAGCTCGAATTTGAACTTAGTGCATTTCATGCAAATTTCTTAAAAAATCTTCTTCTCCAGATCCAGCAGGCAGAATCTCTTGATATTTGGTATGCAATATTGTGGGGTGGATCTGATTCAAGTTTGTTCAAATCGGCCCCCTGGGTTTATATTTGGGCTCAGTATAGGAGCCCAAATTTGAACTTACTGCATTTCAGGCAAATTTCTTTGAAAATCTTCTTCTCCAGATCCAGCAGGCAGAATCTTTTGATATTTGGTATGCAACATTGTAGGGTGGATCTGATTCAAGTTTGTTCAAATCGGCCCCCTGGGTTCATATTTGGGCTCAGTATAGGAGCCCGATTTCGAACTTAGTGCATTTAGGCAAATTTCTTAAAAAATCTTCTTCCCCAGATCCAGCAGGCAGAATCTTTTGATATTTGGTATGCAACATTGTGGGGTGGATCTGATTCAAGTTTGTTCAAATCGGCTTCCTAGATTCATATTTGGGCTCACTATAGAAGCTCGAATTTGAACTTAGTGCATTTCATGCAAATTTCTTAAAAAATCTTCTTCTCCAGATCCAGCAAGCAGAATCTTTTCATATTTGGTAAGCAACATTGTGGGGTGGATCTGATTCAAGTGTGTTCAAATCGGCCCCCTGGGTTCATATTTGGGCTCAGTATAGGAGCCCAAATTTGAACTTACTGCATTTCAAGCAAATTTATTAAAAAATCTTCTTCTCCAGATCCAGCAGGCAGAATCTTTTGATATTTGGTATGCAACATTGTGGGGTGGATCTGATTCAAGTTTGTTCAAATCGGCTTCCTAGATTCATATTTGGGCTCACTATAGAAGCTCGAATTCGAACTTAGTGCATTTCAGGCAAATTTCTTAAAAAATTTTCTTCTCCAGATCCAGCAGGCAGAATCTTTTGATATTTGGTATGCAACATTGTGGGATGGATCTGATGCAAATTTGTTCAAATCGGCTCCCTAGATTTATATTTGGGCTTACTATAGAAGCTCGAATTCGAACTTAGTGCATTTCAGGCAAATTTCTTAAAAAATCATCTTCTCCAGATCCAGCAGGCAGAATCTTTTGATATTTGGTATGCAACATTGCGGGGTGGATCTAATTCAAATTTGTTCAAATCGGCCCCCTGGATTCATATTTGGGCTCACTATAGAAGCTCGAATTCAAACTTAGTGCATTTCGGGCAAATTTCTTCAAAAATCTTCTTCTCCAGATCCAGCAGGCAGAATCTTTTGATATTTGGTATGCAACATTGCGGGGTGGATCTGATTCAAGTTTGTTCAAATCGGCCACCTGGATTCATATTTGGGCTTAATATAGAAGCCCGAATTCGGACTTAGTGCATTTCGGGCAAATTTATTAAAAAATCTTCTTCTCCAGATCCAGCAGGCAGAATCTTTTGATATTTGGTATGCAACATTGTGGGGTGGATCTGATATAAGTTTGTTCAAATCGGCTTCCTAGATTCATATTTGGGCTCACTATAGAAGCTCGAATTCGAACTTAGTGCATTTCAGGCAAATTTCTTAAAAAATCTTCTTCTCCAGATCCAGCTTCAGAATCTTTTCATATTTGGTAAGCAACATTGTGGGGGTGGATCTGATTCAAGTTTGTTCAAATCGGCCCCCTGGGTTTATATTTGGGCTCCGTATAGGAGCCCAAATTTGAACTTAGTGCATTTCAGGCATATTTCTTAAAAAATCTTCTTCTCCAGATCCAGCAGGCAGAATCTTTTGATATTTGGTAAGCAACATTGTGGGGTAGATCTGATTCATGTTTGTTCAAATCGGCCCCCTGGGTTTATATTTGGGCTCAGAATAGGAGCCCAAATTTGAACTTAGTGCATTTCAGGCAAATTTCTTTGAAAATCTTCTTCTCAAGATCCAGCAGGCAGAATCTTCTGATATTGGGTATGCACCATGCTTAGGGGGGTGAGATTCAAGTTTGTTCAAGCCAAGTCCCTGGGTTCATATTTGGGCTCACTGTGGTAGCCCGAATTATAACTTAGTTCAAAATGAGGAATTTTCTTTAAAAATCTTCTTCAGATCCAGCAGTCGGAATGTTTTGATATTTGGTATGCAGCATCCTTTGGGGGTGAGATTCAAGTTTGTTCAAGCCATGTCCCTAGCTCCATATTTGGACTCACTGTGGGAGCTCGAATTGTAATTAGTTCAAAATGAGGACTTATCTTTAAAAATCTTCTTCTTCAGCCATGTCCCTAGGTCCATATTTGGACTCACTGTGGGAGCTCGAATTGTAACTTAGTTCAAAATGAGGACTTTTCTTTAAAAATCTTCTTCTTCAGATCCAGCAGTCGGAATGTTTTGATATTTGGTGTGCAGCATCCTTAGGGGGGTGAGATTCAAGTTTGTTAAAGCCAAGTCCCTGGATTCATATATGGGCTCCCTGTGAGAGCGTGAATTATAACTTAGTTCAATATGAGGAATATTCTTTAAAAATCTTTTTTTTTTAGATCCACTGGTCAAAATCTTTGGATATTTGGTATAAGCTTTTCTTAGGAGGAGCAGATGCAACTTGTTGAAATCAATTCTCTGGGTTGATATAAATTTAGGCTACCATGTCAGGTGAGCGCCCTCAGGCCCCTTGGGGCCTCTTGTTAATTTAGTGATATCACTTATTCGATTTCGTGATATCACTAAATCATTTTGGGATATCACTAAATCGAATTAGTGATATCACTAAATTATTTTGTGATATCACTAAATATGAAAATGGCATATCAGCCCATTTCATTACCTGATTTAGTGATATCACTAAATCGAATAAGTGATATCACTAAATCGACAACATTTAGTGATATCATTAAATCGAATTATTGATATCATAAAATCATTTTGTGATATCACAAAATCTAATTAGTGATATCACTAAATCATTTTGTGATATCACCAAATTGAGTGAATTTGTGATATCACAAATTCGATTTAATGACATCACTAAATCATCCGATTCCATGCAGTGGCGAAACGGCCATCGCTGTACATATCACAAAATAAATTTTAAAAATGATATCATAAAATCAATTTGTGATATCACTAAATCGATTTAGTGATATCACTTAATCATTTTGTGATATCACTAAATTCATTTAGTGATATCATTAAATCCAAGGGATTATACATATCAATAATTCGATTTTATGATATCACAAAATATTTTATGGTATCACAAATTATTTATTGATATCACAAAATAGTAACTTCCACACGAATTATTGATATCACGAAATGATTTAGTGATATCACTAATTCGATTTAATGATATCATTAAATCATTTTATGATATCACTAGATGGATTTTGTGATATCACTAAATAGAACGGAATTAGTGATATCATAAATTCGATTTAATGGTATCATTAATTCATTTAATGATATCACTAATTCATTTAATGATATCATTAAATAGGGAATAAATAGAGGGATGGCGCCCCATATCTACCTACCACGGCAAAAAGTGTTAGCTTTCAACGGGGAACAAGGACAAAAGAGAATTGTTATTTATTTATTTATGTTTAAGGTCACATACTTCTGCACAATGGCGAATCGTGGAGATAAAGTCAAGTCTAGTCAATCATTTTTTCCATGTTGCCCGTTTTAGAGGACTTCCACCCAAAGGCTGGTGACTGGGTCTTATGTGGGAAGGTCGAGATGCGAAAAGCATCTCTCGAAGGCCGCAGGCCTGAGCTGGGGGTGGGTTAATAAAGGGGTGTGCCTCTCGTTGGTTTATCTGGAGGACCCCCCCCCCCCCGAAAAAATTCATATTTGGACGCCCTGGGAGCGATATCTGTGCGTTTCTACAGCATCTGACGTAGTCTTCAAAGGCCCAACAAATTGTGTCTCGCATCCTTATGTGTAAACGTTTCCACGATGTTTTATCATGTAAATGCAGTCATTACTCATATTGCTTCAATATCAACGAACTATTTTCAACGAAAGCACATTAAACATCATCGGTAAATAATAATTCTGCCAAAATAGATAAAAGATGTCGCCAGTAGAATGTTGTCGGGCGGTACAGTTCGTTTTGGGGACATTGCAATATGGGCATATAGGCCTACTGTATATATAAAGAAAATGCATGCATGTTAGACATTGTAGTAACGATTAACGGTACATGGTGTGTGCTGTTGTGTGACGTTTGTGGGTGTGATAATGGGTGGGGAAACCACGATCAGACAGCAATTTGAAGTTTTATTTTGGGGGCCCGAGGGCCCCTATAGCGCCGTCACTGAGTTCCGGATATCATCTTTTCGAAAGGATTGAGATTTGTACTAACCATTGTTCAAGATACAGAAAGAGGACTTTTTTGCAGATAGCCATGAGGCTGATGTCCGTGTTTCTATAATCATTTTTATCCATTGTCCCGCTGATTAACCCATCAATGGGGCACTAGATGCGGCTTCACCAGAGCCCCATTGGCCAGCATTACCTGTTTCCATCTCCGGCGACGATTACGAGGGGTTGGACTTTGGGAAGAGTACAGCAAACAACCCGCAGACCAATGATATGGAAGTAAATTTTACTGCCAGTGAAGACAACTCAAGAGTTAGGCCCAACACTTTGGGTAGCTACTGAGCAGACCAGCACCTTCTGTGACAGCATGTATTCAACCAGCAGAACAACAGCTAGACATCAGCGGCGAACCACAAACCCGAGAGGAAATTAAGAAAGCAATACAGACGGTAAAGAACGAAAAATCAGCACGGACAGATGACACACCAGCAGAAGTTCTAAACGCAGATATAGAGACATTCACAGACATGCTGATAGGACTGTTGTGGACAATCTGGGAAGAAGAAGTCATACCGACAGACTGGAAAGAGGGCTACATTGTTAAGCTGCCAAAAAAAAAGATTTTTTACTCTGCAAGAAACACAGGGGCATCACATTACTATCTGTGCCCAAGAAGATCCCCAAATGTATCATCTTAGAGAGGATGAAAATAGCAGCAGATACTTTACTCAGAGACAATCAGGCAGGTTTTCGACAGGGAATATCATGTGGAGACCAGATAACCACTTGAAGAATCATTCCTTGGCAATTATTGGAATGGAATACCTCTGCCAAGATAAACTTTATTGACTAAGAAAAAGCATTTGGCAGCATTGATAGACCAACCGTTTGGAAACTGATGGCACACTATGGAATCCCCAACAAAATCATCTCCTTAGTGAAGAACACTTTTGAAGGAATGAGCTGTCAAGTCCTTCGTGGTGGTTCAGCGTCAGAGAAGTTCAGAGTAAACACTGGAGTGAAACAGGGTTGTTTACAGACCCGTTTCCGTTTCTGCTCTCCCTCGACTGGATTATGAAACAGACAACAAAAGAGAAACAAAGAGTCATCCAGAGGACCTTTACAGAACACCCAGAGGACCTAGACTTTGCAGATGACCTAGTGGTCCTCTCTCACATACAAAAACAAATGCAAGAGAAAACCACAGATTTTGTCGCAACATCAGCAACAATTGGACTGAAGGTCAAGCTGCAAAAGACCCAAATACTGCGAGTCAGCAATAGAAACAACATCTCAAATTTCCATAGACAAAGCAGTACTTTAGGAAGTCTCAACATTCACTGGCCTTGTGAGCATTGTGGACACCAATGGATGATCTGATGAAGACATCAAAATAAGGAGAGGGAAGGCAAGAATAGCTTTTTGTTCTGTACGAAAGATCCGGAGATCAAAGGAAATCATTAGAAATACAAAGATCAAGATATTCGCTCTTATATTGCTCGGAGCCAAGGAGAACAACATTAACAGCTCTGCAGAAAATCCAGTCCTTCACCAATTGATGTCTAAGGTAGATACTGTACATCTTCTTGTCCAAAACCATCAGCAACATGAGGTTAGTTGAAATAACTAAACAAGAGCCCATTGACACTCAGAGCAAGCGCAGAAAATGGACGTGGATTGGTCATACACTCAGGAAACCAGCAAACAAAACATCACAAGACAGGCTCCAATCTGGAACACACAAGGCGGAAGAAACAGAGGAAGGCCACGCAATACCTGGCGTAGAGACGTAGAATAGAAGATGCAGCAGAAGGGGTACGCATATAGCAGCAACTAGCAAGAAGGGCACAAGACATGAATAAATGAAGAGGACTTGTTTGTGGCCTATGTTCCGACAGGGGATGAAGAGGCACAAGTAAGTAAGTGAAATTGATATCGTGTCAAAGAGGCCAATCAAAATGGCATAATGACTCCGGTAACGTCCATGAACAGTACTTAATATAGCTTTGAACAGCTAGAAAGGGACACAAGGCTTATTTGTAACAGATGAAAAGCCACCAACCTGGAGGGTGAATCTAAATCTCTCGGTGATCTGTTTTGGAATTCCGAATTGTTACTTCTCATAGTGACTTTAACAGATTTCGTGGGATACGATGTAGCTATCGTTAACATTCCGGACACGATCAACGGTGCTGTGAGCTGGGCTAGTCACCCCTGTAACAGGCACAATGATTAACCGTGATCATTGTCTCAAAACACAACATTTGGTTTTGAGGACATTACCATGCGTGGTGTACAGCGCAATGGTACTTTTGTGCAAATGATGTATCCCGAGGAAACAAAAAAATGCAAGTGAAGATGCTAACTGGGAAAGCAGAGATTCATAACTTGAACTTCAAACAGACGATGTATAATAGCAAGCAAATGTGACAAAGTATGGTAAGCTATTGGGAGTCTGGTGTCTTTCCATGGAACACTGCGCTTGATACATGCCCCAGCAACAACGTCCAGAGAACAAATGTTAGAATGATCGACCTATATATGAATGGGACCTGTGTCCAAAGTTGATATCGGGCAAATATATTTGAATGTTGGAATGTCTGATTTGTTAATAAAAACAGTAAATGATACAACAAATCCGAACAAGCCATGAGGATAGCCAATCCCCTGTGGTCCCAAAAGCCGCCATGTCATATGTAGAGAGCTATCAATTCGATATATTACTGATGCCAGTGAATTTCCTAACAAATTACCAGTCTCTGCGTCTTTTGAAACTGACAATTGAAGGGTGCAGTAATGTTTGTTTATCACTCCATGATGTTCTGTGGGGTATCTATGGGGTACCTATCATGCTCTATGTGGTATCTATGGGGTATCTATGGGGTTCTATGGGGTGAATCGTCGACATGCCGTGTACAGTCCATTTAAAACCCGAGTTCGTCACACCCCGTGAGCACACTGTAATTAAGGGGTATGAGACCCGACTATCGAGGCTAATTATAGACCACTGGAAAATACGTACATCAAAGCGCCACCCCGACATGCCGAATAGCGACTGGCGATTGATAATTCTCCTCCGGGATATAGTTCTGTTAATGGCCGCACTTGAGAAGCACTCATCAACAACTAATTAAAAATTACATAAAATTAGCAGCCCACCACCAGGGAGGTTCCAATCATTTTTCATTTGTACCAATCACGGTATATTGTATGTAAATCTGATTCTAATTGGGCGGATTGATATTGTTGTGAAAACAAAACCTTCGGACACTGCGTTGGTCGATCCACCAATAGATTTGTCTACCGATTTTGGACGGAGAAAGCCGACAGTGCTTGCGATTAGCATAAATTAGAAGTTATCCATCGTTAATCTGAATATTCTTGTGACTCGTATTGATGGAAGAGTAAACTTTTTTTACACCGGGAAAATGAGGATTGGAGACAGAGTGCAGGCAGTTGACGAGCTCGGGCGTTGGGAGGATGGTCGTCTTGTGAATATACGAAGCGATGGAATTTTTGAGGTACATTTCACTGGATGGTCCAATGAATTTAACAGAGAAGTTGATGAAAGCGAAATTCGAAGTCCAGTAAATTATGCGGACATTGAAAGGAAAAGTAAGTTTATTTCTCTTTTATTATGTCAATTATGTGAATTTGGGCAATGGGAATTCTTGTCCTCGGACGCCTGGACGCTTGAGTAATTCAGTGAAAAGCTTCGGCTCCTGGAGGTTTCATTAATATTGGTGGCGTTTACTGAGAAATAACAACGACGAATTTACATTATGATTTATTAAAGAGGGGAAGATATATTTTTATAATTTAATTTATAGACATACCGTTACATGAATGTGAAAATAATAATGACAGATGGTCCTACATAGTCCATTTTGGATATATATACTCATGCCCCCCCCCCCCCCGCCCCACGAAAAAACACATACGAATTTTACCAGTAAAGATTGATAATTGACATATAACCTCTGAAAATGTTAGTGGTACATTTGTCGATTCTGACCATTTACTGGTGAAATTCGCGAACAGCGCGCTTTTCGATAAGGGGGGGGGGGGGGGGGGTGTAATGAATGAACGAACTTTTCATTTTTGCATGTAGTTTTCACAGTTGAAGGCCATGCGCACCTGCATAACATATTTCAAATAGCCTTCATCATCATTCAGTTTGGCATTTTCAATTTTCCGCATTCCTCTCAATGACCAAAAATGTACGTCTGGGTGGTCCAGATACAATTCTGCTAATTTATTATTTATTTCGTCGGCCACTCTGTTGTATTCTTGGGCCGTCATGTATCTTGGTCGAAATCTGAATAAAATGTTTCCTACTATAACTGTTTTCACTCCCTTTCTCAATAAATGTTGCACGACATAATTCACTCCATCCACAATTTCCTCAGAAGAACTTCTAGGGTTTATGTCATTTCCCCCAATTTGTAGAAAAACTTTGTTGGGTCCAAACTTCACACAGTTTCGAATTTCATTTCCCTTTAGGAGTGAAGATGTAGTTGCTCCACCTCTTCCGAAATATCCGATTTCATACTTCTCTTGGTTTAATTTTTTATTCCAAATTCCGGTCTTTCTGTCCTTCAGCTTTCCAGCACACAATTTTTGGTGTAAATTTGCTACGTAGCTGTGACCCAACATGGCAACTTTTTCCATTCTTTGATAGTACGGTACCGAACTTCTACAAAATAAACGAGCGTTGTACTTTGAGCTTTAAAAATGACGATTGAGGAAAGAATGATGACTCTGGTAGTAGTAAGAAGGTATTGTAAGATGACTCTGCCGGGGTTTGACGTTCTTTTAAACCCTATTGTAACAAAAACAACGTGTTTGTTTGCCACAACTTGAGACTGTCACCACTCACTGGTTAACAGTTCTCTGCTTATAATATCGTGAAATAACAATTGAAATGGTGATTTTTAAAACATTGCTTCTTTGATCATCGTTATTAGTAATCGACCTTATTGTTTATTTTGTTATGAACTTTGTTCGACAGAAATCGATTATTGATTGATTGTCCATCTACTGACTTGAAGAATAACGTTCCGTTGCAGATATTAACACCGTTTCCAAACATTTGCTTGAAAACGGTATTAGTATCTACACAGAAACGTCGCTTCATTGTAATAAAGAAGTTGTATACCCAAAAAAGAGAGTGGAGGTGGGAAAAAGTTTTTTTTTGTAGTTACTAATTTATTATTTTTTTCCAACTTGAAAACGGTGGCGTTTCAAGTGTTTTTCATGCTTCCATCAAGTAATTTTTATCTTTAATCTGAGATTCATTTGTTACCATTGTTCCAAGCTTAAAGAATCATTGCTTCTCCCTATACCCTTTTGTTTTCGGCTATTGAGTGACATGTGATTAGGGTATTGAACAGTAGCGATAGTCCATTAATTACATAATCTGTCGGCTTCCGAGTCAGGATTATTGCACCTTGTCTGATGGTTTCAGTGTCGGGCGTACTGAGGTGTGAAGAAGTGTTGTTTTTATTGCATTTACATTGTCTTGTTTCAGATTTAGCTGACAAAAGAAAAAAAACATCTTACACCAAGCGTACAGTCCTGGCAGCAAGAAGCCTTGTGGCCGGAGATGAAGTCTCCTTTACTGATGGAGGTACAGTCAAATATGGGTCAGCTGTGAAAATTGACAAATACGCCAAGGAAGTCCTAGTCGATATTGATGGAATAACAAAATCAGTTCCATTCCGAGAAATTATACCAAAAGGTAAATAGTAGAATAGATCTATGCAGTGCACATGTATAGTACAGATTCTGGTATTATTATTATTATTATTATTATTATTATTATTATTATTATTATTATTATTATTATTTATCTCTATATACTCAGGAATTTAGTATTTAGTCTAATGTGTCGTGCTAGAAAGAGCTCCACGAGCTCTGTCAAGCACGACACACTATAATAAAGCAGTTGGATGCAATAGCGGAATAAATGCATCTGAAAGGCACTTAATGTGGGGAAATTATCATTTATTCATTTACAGTACAGTCGTTGTGAACGGATCATATTCCACGCGTGGACGTTTTATCCACGGAGACGATACAGAGATAATGAGCTGGGGCACCAAGCACATTTTCCATTGATGAAGCACTGGGTTCACCAAGTTGAACCCAGTGCTCCATCAATGGAAATTTTGCTTGTGCCCTAGTGCATTATCTGTGAATCGTCTCCGTGGAAAAAATATCCACGCGTGGAATGTGACCCGTCCACAACGGCCGTACTGTATCCATCAGTGTTTAGCGACACTTAAACAGGCAGGGTCATATCGTGTCACAGACTTAACTTCTGTGATCTTACAAGAACCGGTTTCTTGTACACCTTGCAATCAACTAAATCAGCCAGTCCTTCCTGTGCGTAATTTTTTTTTAATAATTAAAGCCTAAACGTTTTTTTCTTATTTAGGTGGATGTGAAGAAAGCATCAAAAAGAAGAAAGTGCTTAACAGCCAGAAAAAGAGCACATCCGTACAGCAAATAGAGACTCGGACAGCCACATCACAAACCGTCACTACTGTGGATCACACAACACATATTTCGCCAGGACTGCGGTTACCTTTATTTTGGAATGGGGAGTTATTTGAAATTGGGCAAACGGCAGAAATTCGTGATTCTGGAAACATCATCATAGTAATTTCGGATATCATTGTGCTTGACGACAAAGTTAAACCGGTGGTTAAAGGTTTTCTTGTGGTGAGTGGAAAAGTGTCTTGTGATGTCGCGATTTCTGTCAACATCGAACGAATCAAAAGTAAGAAGGAAGTTTTAGACAAAGAAGGGGGCAAATTTAGTAAAACGTTACGGGAGGAGAGCTTCAAGTTGCACTCAGATGAAACTGTGAAGATCATTCGGAGATGTCTTCTGCAACACAATTTAAAAAAGGAGATAGAAAGTGCATTAAAAAGTAGACTGTTCAACAGAAAATTCTCTCTCGGAGTAGTGGATTGTACTGAGCTGTATTTCTTATTCCCTGGACTTACTCTGACAAAAGGCACAGCTGGTTATGAATACAAAGACAACTCTTTGTGTCAGTTGGACCAAACGCTCGGAGATCGCTGGGATATTTTTATTGCCAGCGAAAAGGTTACATTTGTTACGCAGGTAAAAGTAAAAATTACAAGGGACTATAATATTACTGGCATAATTCGAACTGCACTATTTAAAGGTTCTGTTGAGAGTGTATCAGGAAATGACTACAGGGAAAATGTGGTGAATTTTATTGAAATCGGAAGTGATGAGGAAGAGTTGTCTGTAGAAGACCAGGTGTGTCATTGAGTTGCAACTGTCTGTGACTTTAAATATGCATTCCTATTGATGTTGAATATGGGAATACATATTTAAAGAGCTCTTATTCTCTGAATGCAATGCCCACAACGATAGCTCGCTATACTCTATGTCAAGTTTTACTCCAGTTGCAGAAGCAGTTTTAATAGTGGGGGAGGGGGGGGGGGGGCTATACTCGAAAATCCCCATTCAAATTTTTTTTTAGTTTTCATTTTTCGGCTTCCAAAACATAGGTTATGACCTCTCATTGGAACGAGCGCTTCATAACCTATGTTTTGGAAGCCAAAAAATGAAAATTTAAAAAAAATTGAATGGGGATTTTCCAGTATAGCACTGGCCGGTTTTGGCAGTTTCGTTAGGTAAAGGTTAAAAATAAATAATAATAAAAATTCAAACTTAGTTGTGTGTTCTCGCTTGACGTTGATCACACATTTACTTCTTTGTATATAAAATGTATTATATTTATATGTTTCTACATGTAGATGCATTCGCGAATAAACATAAAACTTAGTTGTGGGTTCTCGCTTGACGTTGAACACACGTTCTTGTATATAGAATGTACATATCATATTTGTTCAGTGCTATACAACATGTGTGCTACCGTTGTAACGTGCTATAAAATCTCAATTGTGCTAAAACCTTTTTCTACTGTGCTAAAAATTGTGCGTTGCCACTTTGGAGAAAACTTGATGATACACTGTTAAAAAATTCCGTAGTTTTTACGGGACTTTTTACTGGTCTCCCTGCTGCCAGCGCTTTTTGCAGTAATTTTCACGGAACTTTTGTTAACACTATAAAATGTAAACATACACATCACTTTGAAATAATTATACAGTATCCCCACCCTTGCCGCTATTCCACTGGAGGTGTAAGAAAATAATAATGTGGAATTTAGTTACAGAAATAATTGAATTAGTGGGCTGTCTGTGTGATATGCACTCTTAATTGGCTGATGTTTGCTTATATTTCATGGTCAGTTATAAGTTAACTGTATTTTGTTATTATAAATTTATTTTATTTTTTTAAAAATTATTGGAGAGTGCCTATAGGCACTCTCCAATAATTTTTAATAAAATAAATTTATAAGAACTATTTTTTTATATCCAAAAATCTTAAGCAGTTCAACAGTTAACAAAAGTTCCCTCAAAAGGTGCTGGCAGCAGGGAGACCAGCAAAATGTGCCGCAAACACTACAGAATTTTTTAACAGTGTAGAGAGAGAGAGAGAGAGAGAGAGAGAGAGAGACTGACTGTTAGCGTGGGATTGCATTTAGAGAAACTTCAATCCTCTGTCCCATAGTTCCATGATAGTTTGATTACAAATGTATCCAGTTCCTCATTTTCGCAATGGTATTACATGTGAACAACATAGGCACGGATTTAGCTGTGCTATTGACACACTCATAGAATTATTTTATTATGGAGTATTCAGACATATCTCCGAAAAGGAGAAACTCAGATTATCAAATGGAGAGAACTTACTCTCAAAAATAGTAGAGTGTTGTAAACTAAGGGAATTCTATGGCACGGCAGCATGTAACTTGCGGGATCCTGTCTGGGATTGGTGTTGTAATAATTGTGCAGATTATTTCAGCCCGAAAGGTAGGAAAGATGCGGAAATTTTACAAGCTTTTTATGCTATGGTCGCTAATAAATCTGCGACAAATTTTCAAGTTGGTGCTGAAATCACAAACAGCTGTCTTGTTTGTAACACTGAAACTTATTCAGAAGTCTCTTTACCTACTATTTGTCTGACACAAAGTATCAATACGTTGACAAAGGGGGTGATTGAAAGTTCTCTGGACATGTGTATTGAGAGGGCAGTCTTTTATCGACAGAAAAACTGTTCCAACTGTCTTAGTAATGAAATATTGCCACACGCCGAAATAAGTATGCCAGACTTTATTTTTGTAGAGTTGGGCCTACTAAATTTTAGAAATTGCCAAATTCCTCCAGTGCACATTAAAGAAGATATCGCAATAAGGGGACACATGTACGAATTAACTGCCGCGGTGCAGACAGAACCAGAACACTTTGTGTGCATAGCAAAATTTGAGAATCACTTCCATGTCATTGATGGTCTCAAACCACAAGCACAAAAATTTAAAACATTTCGCGAAGCTGTTTTTCGTGGCAATTATTCCTCAACGGAAACCGATTTTTGTCTCACAACTTTGCATTTTGGTATTCAACTGTTGCTTCTTAGAAAAAAGAAAGTTGTGGAACCACAGTTGAATACAACACACACTGTTCTGAGATCTCCTAAAGTAGATTGTAAAGCCGCCTCACATTCAGGGCCTGAACTACAATGTGGCACATTTTCTCAGACGATTCGGGTCGCAAATGTTGAAGTTAAAACTGAAATAATTCATGGCCATACTTACCTTGCTACATCAGATTTGTTTCAGGCAATGGGGATTTCGGACAGCATAAGCAAAAATGGATATAAATTTATTGACCAAAAATTAGCACGTGGTAATATTTCTCTGAATGATGCCTTTATATTTGGACATAGAAAACAGCGTCTGTTGATCAGGGCTGATGTTTTACCCTTCATCCTTGATGAGCGATATGTCAAAAGCCACGATCAGCGGGCAAAAAATAGGAAGTACCTTAAGGATTTGAAGACAATATTGAGCGATCCCAAATGTGAAACGCCAACGAGTGCAACCCATTTCTTAGACAAAAATAAAATGGATAAAAACAGCAGCAAAAAATTGAGTCGGTTAGAACTAACGGCTAATGGGACAGTGAATCTTGCAGGTGTCGATGTTTTGTACATAATACAGAATGAAACAATTTTTCTGCAATGCAAAAAAGCTCTCGAATTAATAGGTTTACACAAAAGAGTAACTAAAAATGGTTACAAGTTTATAGACGCCCAGTTGGGAGAAGGGAATGGGTTTCAAGTTAGTAAACATTTTTTGGTAAGAGGGAAAAGCCGAGAATTCATTAGTTTGGTGTCGTTTTTTAAGCTGCTTGATGCAAAAATGTTTCCTAAATTACATTCCGACCTTCTGGAAGTTTTTCCATCTGGAGTGACAGTAAAGGCCCCCGGCAAGTGTCATAATGTAAATCAGGAAACACCAATAAAAGATAATAATCAGACCAATCGGAGAAAATCTACTAAACGTAAGCTAGAGTTTGCAGTTGAGGACGAGCAAAAAGGGCGAGCCAGAAAAATTGGGGGTCTTGCTTCAAAGTCAAAGAAACACGGGAGCCCAATCTGTGCTGTAATTGACAAATGTTCTCAGGCAAAGATTAAGCTCAACAAAGCCCAGCAAAACAACATTACGCCAGAATTTATTGCTGGATTGCTCGAGTCTGTTCCACTGAAGGGAAAAATTAGTTTACTTGAAGAAATTGTAAGAAAAGAGGCGCCAAGATTTTTTGAAATTACTTCCCAGAATATAATTCATCTGGAAGAAAACTTCAGTGGAACTAGACTAATGGACAAATTTCGCAAACTATTACCTGGCATAATGCCATCGCAAAGAAGCGAACGTCAAGTGAAAAAGGAATACGAAAAAGAGTTTAACGCCATTTTGCTTCCGACGCGAACGGCAACTGGTTGGAAAATTAATCTTGATCGGCTGTTAGAAATACTCAGTTTTAAATTTCCGTTTTATAAAAAAAATGAAGAAATTAATATGAGGCTGTATGGGGATGGGAGGGAGATCGGTGGGCGTTCAAGCACTTTTATTGCAATCAGTCCCATCGACAATAACCTATTTTTACATGGGCAACTTTTTCAAACACCAAAATTGGTATATCCTATCGCCATTTTCTACGAAAGTGATTCACGGGACAATCTAGAAGAAAACATAGGGTACTTGAATGAAACTATAGAAAAAAATCAAACCAGGGGACATAATTTTTTCTTAAGTGGGGATGAAATGTTTCTTGAAGGTGTCTTGGATGGGGAAAATAAGCTGGGTCCGAC